>CM037853.1:67620275-67658616 GCA_021234595.1 Delia radicum
CCATTCTCTGTGACAATGACAATTTATACAATTTACAGACATTTAAACACTCATCAAAATGGCGGATAATCAATCAAAATCATTTGTTGTGCTGATAGAGTCGCTTGAAACAAAAACAAATTGTATGTGAAATATTTGAACAAATCAACTGTAAAATAAGCCATTGATGGTGTTGCTATCAAATGTATATTTTTGAAAAAATGTTTAATGTAATACAAAAAGTAAATTTGAATGTAAAACAAAAAAACAAAATCTTTTTATATTAATATTCATTAAAAAAAATTCAAAACTTTTTATCCTTAGAGCCTACAATTTGTTATTAAGAGAAATTTTATGACTTTATAATAGCAATTATTATTTTTTAATAGCAATTTTAATTAATACTCAGCCCTGTATAAACAATACAACCATATTTCGAGTAACAATATTATTATTTAACACTTATCGATTTGTTAAATATTAGTTGAGTAAACTGAAAATCCAAAGTCATATATTACTAAAAATTCGGTAACTACAACCGAACCATTCGATTGACAAATTCAGTTATACCCTCAGGAAACTTCAGCTTTAAAAATATGTAGTTGTTTGGGCTGTAATACAGTTTCTTTATTTTTAATGTAAATGCCAGTTATTTGTGGAACAAATTTTTTATTTTTTTTTATTTTTATTAATTAATAAACATATAATTACAAATTATATACTATTACCCTAACAGAGAACTAGCTACTATGGTCTTCGGCGCGTTTTAGCGAAAACAGACCAGTGCCTCTGGTGGGAATCGAACCCACGACCCCGCACTGATAAACCAGCACGCTACCAACTAGCCTACCGGGGCGCACTGGAACAAATTTAATTTTAACCTTGTAGTTCATTTAAAAAAAACAAACTACATCAAGTGACTGTTATTTAAAAAATAAAAAATAATAATTGTTGTTTATTTTTTATTTTAATTGTGGTCAATTTTTTGAACATTTAAAAACAAATGACAATGTTAGTTGAATTTACTGAAATGTAAGTCGTCCTTTATTTAAGTGAAATTTCATTTATTTTTAACTACATTTGCAGTGGTCTTTACCTACGTAGTATTCTTAGTGTACAATTCTACATGTTTAATACTTGTTGTTCCTAAATATTTTTTTTTTAATAATTTTAGGTTTCTATTAAATTTTTATTTCAATAATTTGCAGTCTGATTTTACTTTTTGATATTGAATAAACAAATTTTATAGATAACTAGCTGACCAGGCAAACGTTGTTTTGCCTTCAAATTTTAATTGTAATTAATTCTTTAAATCACGAAATTTCTTTTACGCAAATAAATAATTAAAAAAATAAATTCATATTAGTAAATCATTTTAAATTTTAATTTCATGGGATTCATGTTTACTTCTTTAACTTTTTTAATTATTCTAGGACTATGAGGAACGCTAAAACAATTTTTGAACAACATTATTAAATAACCTTGAAAAAAGTCTTGAATGTGATAATTTATTTTAATGCTTATTTGTTTTTTGCTTTTGGTACCACGCCCATTTATCTCATTTATCCCATTCCGCCTATTTTCAGTTCGACTACTAATATTTGTAATTGATGGACTCGTACAAAATTTGAAGGCTGTATAGCTCTTATAGAACCCTAGATATTTAATATTAATATTAACTTTGTATATGAGCTAAATAATCACTTTGTATGGGAGCTGCCACGCCCACTGGTATGATCCCGCCCAATTTTCCCATGACTATTCATAATATAATCAACGTGCACAAATTTCTAAGACTCTGGCTATTATAGAACTGTAGATATATGATATTAAATATTTACTTTGTATGGGAGCTGACACGCCCACTGGTCCGATCACGCCCATTTTTACCTATTATAGTACTGTAGATATATGATATTAAATATTTACTTTGTATGGGAGCTGCCACTCCCACAGGTCCGATCCCGCATATTTTTTTGCCTGATTATTCAAATCAGTAACATATGGGATACTGAAATGTTTGAAAAACTCTTGCTATCACAATAGTCAAGATATATGATGTTATTCAATTATGTGGGAGGGGCCACGCCCACTTGAAATATATATAGCCGAAAAACCTAATTTGGACTATAACCTTGCAAATGAAACCGGTTTGGGCCAAATCGGTTGGATAGTTTTAGAGTCTATAGAGGACAAACATACAAACATTGTACTTTATATATATATATTAATATTTATTTTGTATATGAGCTAAATAATCACTTTGTATGGGAGCTGACACGCCCACTGGTATGATCCCGCCCAATTTTCCCATGACTATTCATATATAATCAACGTGCACAAATTTCTAAGACTCTGGCTATTATAGAACTGTAGATATATGATATTAAATATTTACTTTGTATGGGAGCTGACACGCCCACTGGTCCGATCACGCCCATTTTTCCCATGACTATTCACATTAACAAATAATCAACATGCACAAATTTCAAATCAGTAACATATGGGATACTGCAATGTTTCAAAACTCTTGCTATCACAATAGTCAAGATATATGATGTTATTCAATTTATGTGGGAGGGGCCACGCCCACTTGAAATATATATAGCCGAAAAGCTAATTTGGAATATAACCTTTGAAATAAAACTGGTTTGGGCCAAATCGGTTTGATAGTTTCAGAGTCTATAGAGGACAAACATACAAACATTGTATTTTATATATATAGATGAAATGAAAGTTTTTTAATCACTAAATTGTTTTTTCTGTAAAAATTTCACTTTTAAACAGATTTTTATTGTATTTGGTTTTTTAAAAAACGTAGTAAAAATTATTACAACTCACGTCTGCCCACTTGAGGTCCTAAGCCAGACCCCATTTTCGCAGACGTATTCCAGTAAAAAACGCTGCTCACCTGAAAGCAGGTTTGCAAGGGAGTAAGCCAAAAAGAATCCCTTACAAACCTGCTTACATATGCCATAATTTTTATATGGCGAATTCCTACTTGAAAGCATTACTTTTATGCAAAATAAGCGCAGGGGTTAGCGCTTATAAAAAGATGTGATTTCATCGCTTTCAGTAAAATCATACTTCATGTCTACAATCGGAAATCACTCGGGAAAGCTGGTTTTTTTATTTTTTTTTATACGAACTAAATAATAGTAAGCACTTACTTCAGCGCATTCGTTTTATCCTGCTGCTAAAACAAGAAATTTTTTTTTCTATGAAATTTTTGAAAAAATGAATTAGAATTTTAAAACTCAAAAAGTTTCTTTTCAAAGTCAAAAAAGTATTGATTGACATTCCTACAATATCATTTGAATTTCAGAAAATATCAATTTAAATTTCGAAAACATCAATTGAAATTCAGAAACACCAAATCAAAATCATATGGAATTTAGATGATTTTCAATTAACGTTTTCTAAAATTTAATTAATTTTTCGGAATAACAATTCCCATTTTCTAAAATTGAGTTAATTTTTTCGGAATAACAATTCAAATTTTTTTAAAACTTATTGATGTGTTCTAATTAAAATAGAATTTTATGAATTTTAAGTATATAAATTCGAAATTTCAGTTGACCCATTTCTATTTTTTATTTAAATTGGATATCTAAATCTCAAATATAAATTCCGTTATTTTATTTTATATATCGTGAAGCATAAAGTGAAAAAGTTTGATTTTCATAATTTCTTCAGCACTGCCGTATATCGAGGAATAGGTGTATATAATTTTGATGGTGGAAATGCTAAGAGTGGCAATAAGAGTAAAACGTGTGGATAAGAAGAGAGCACATCAAAAGCATAATTATTTTACCCTCAAAATGTTGCCATAAAACAAACAAAAGTTTTCGTTTTAATTTACCACATTTAAATATTTTTTAGACCAAAAACTTTATTAAGCTATTAAGGTTTAATGAGTGTGGTACAAATATGTAAGTGTAAATACAAATAATGAGTAAGTCCTTATTGCTGTCAAATAGTTGAATACAAATTTGTGAATGAACTTTCAACTAATGGGGTTTACTGAGAACGATTTATAAACTCTGTTAATTGTTTTTTAAAAATATAACCCATTAAAAAAAAAAAAAACTGATACCGTAGCTATATTTAGTCATAGCAATTTCTATATGACGCAATAGGCAATCTTATAGAATTTCATCCAAAATATATACCCATATAATTATTGTATCTACTTGTATGTATTTCGATTAAATCTAATGCAATTAGATAAATATCTTATATAATAATATACGAATTATTGCCCGATAGAATTGTATTATATTATATCAGTTTTGTATCAAATTGTATCAGTTTATTTCTAAACTGTTAAAAATAGATATACATATCTAAAAACCAAAGACATTTTTATCCGGATTTTGATCTGATACAATAGTATATGGTTGTACAATATGTAAAGTAGGCCGGGTCGATTTGTATGGAGGCAAAAAAAATCGCTCAACGTTCAAGGAAAATCGTATTCTAGGGATCAAAATAAGAACTTTGCCGAAGGAACCATACCTCTAAAACGAATTCTGATGTCCCGACTTTTGACCCGTAGTTTAAAATTTTGAAAAATCCCACTTTGACCCATTTAGAGTGTCCCAATCGAATCCAACCCAATCGATTATAATTTATACATTAATCTGCTAGAGCGTCTTCCGGAGAAGAAATAGAGACCCTAATCTTGGAAAGACTCCTCCTACTTTCTGAAATATCTCTATCCCGAGATTTGCACGTTTTGCTATAAAAACACGACTAAAAAGGCCCTCTTTCAACTTAAATTTTAACCATTTAACGGTCACCTAGAATGATGTTTTATGCATTAATCTGCTAGCGTGTCTCCGGAGAAGAAGTAGCTCCCATAATCTTGGAGAGATTCCTCCTACTTTCTGAAATATCAAAGTGGGCTGTTTGTTGTGTGCAAGGTCTACCTTTGGTAGATATTTAATACATGTTTTTTGTTTTTGTCTTTTTATTTGTGCACTTGTACAGGGGGAGTAGTAAACAAGACAGTACTTTGTCTTTTATACAAGTTTGATATAGTTTTTATTAAAAATAAAAATTATGTTTTTTTGACCTTTAATTGTGCAATGAAAATGAAAATTATTCAATTTCGAGGCCATACTCTATATTTCTTTATTAGTATATTGTCCTTACAAATAATCTATAGAATTTTTGATTTCAAATTTATTAATTGATCACTTTCAGGAATGTGTTGATAGATCTATTTCGGGAATTTTCTAGTTTCCCATCATCAGAGCACGTTTTGAAAGAAGTGACAATCCCATGCAAAACATCAAACATTCATATAACCTAGTTATTCCACTAAATGATAACTAATATATTAGCTCGAAGTTAACGATTATCAGCATTGATATGTGCAAGCTCATACCTTCGGTAGATATACAATACACGTTTTTTGTTTTTATTCTCCTTTTTATTTTTACACTTGTTTTTTAATTTAAAAAAAGTAGTACTCTATATTTCTTTATTAGGATATTGTCCTAACATATCATCTATAGTTAAAAAAATGATCCTTATAAAGAAATAAAGCGTATGGCCTCGAACTTGATTATTTTTTATTTTCAATATTATATATTGTTCTTAAAATAGTTTAAATCCTGAGTTACATGGAATCCTACGGTTCCGTAGATTTTCCCATATAATAACATGCAATAACATATATATTTATATAAAATAATGCGTGAGATATATGTAAATGTTTTTACTCGGCTAGTAAAAGGTCTTCAAGATTTTCATTGTATTAAGCCCACAAGAGAACTTGTTCTGAGCAACTAGTTCCAGATCTAACAAAGACTGGAATTGCAATAAATTATATAAATGTACGGATGTATGGAATTTTGGGTCAAATTTGCTGCTACGAACTCTAAATCTGCTCCACAAAATTGTATATACTCATGAACCTACGTATCTATATAACAGAATAGCGTTTTCCCAATCACCTAGGAATAATAATTTGACTCCAATTATACATCGAAGTACAAAATCTGAATGGCGTTTTTAATCTTTTTTTAATTTATTGTTTAAAATTTAATTGTACGCGTAAATGTTTTTATTCAGTGCTAGTTACTATTACTCCTCCCATACCTAATCATAAGATTGTAAGTCCCCTATGGTGAATGGGACCGGTTCTGCGTGTGCCACGGGATTGGTCCTTCGTGCCAGAGACCGGTCCTCTGCTAAACCCTACCCTATGTAAACAACTGGCAGCTTTAACATTGGCTTGTCATAGGAGGGGGTCATCTGTCCTGCTTTAAACCACATAGTGTCATGCCACAGGACCAACCAAAGATGGGCATACCACAAGACTGTCGCAATAGGGCCATGCCGTATAAAATAAACGAAAACTAAACAGCTTCCAATGGGTAAAATTCTGGCCAACTGGCTTTTTTCTTGTTAATAAGCATTCTGGTTAAGTGGTATGTCCTCCCTTTACCAGTCACAGGATTGGTAATTTTAGGACAATTGACACTGCTTAACCCACTTCAGTATTATATTATACCAGTCCTGTGATAAGTCCTTCTTAAACCAGTCAATTTTAGGTCAATTGACTCCTCATTCCCCATAGGAACTTGTTGTATAGGAAATCAAATCAAATAAATAAATATCTCGAAATATCTCAAGGCGACCAGAAAATTAAAATTTATGAAAATTCTCATTAAAATATATAACAGAAGATATTTTAATCGTTACTTTAATGTTATTTCAAATTGTGTATGCATTAGGGTTGTCATTTATTCGGGGATTTTTTTTTTGTTCGTTTAAACAATCAAACAATTTTTGATCAAACGATTCATTTTTAAGAAGTATTCGATTAATCGAACGGATAACGAATAATTTTAAAAATACATAAATAATTAAAGTATTTTACAACAACATCTTAAAATTTTATGAGCTTTAGCATCAATTTGTATACCACAATAATACCAATTCTCAAAAGCAATAATTTTAGCTTATATTAAACATGTTCAGTTTGGTCTATAATTTAACCATGAATCAACTTACAAACTAACAACGCTTGCAGGTTATTGAATTTTATTATCGAAATTCATGCTCGGTTAAGAAAGTGCATCGTGCACTTACTTCAATTAATGGTCAGTTTGGGCGACCTTCTGAGGCGGCTATTCGGAATCTTGTGACTACATTTCGCACCAAATTTACATTATTGGACATTAAACCACCAACATGCATACGTAGCGAACGGACAGAGGAAAATATCGCTGCTGTATCCACCCTGTTGATGACCCTGAATTATGGATTCGGCGCCATTACTCCACTACGCCTAAGGATGTGGGTGTAAAACCTTTTAAAATACAGCTGGTGCAAGAATTGAATCCCCACGACCTTCCAAAACGGCTAACTTTTGATGAATAGGCGCTGGCAAAGTTGAATGAATATCCACTTTTTTATCGGAAAATAGTGTTCAGAGACGAAGCTTATTTTTGGTTGAATCAATACGCGAACAAGCAAAATTAACGTATTTTTTGTGAAGAGCAGCCAGAAGCATTGCAAGAACTGCCAATGCATCCCGAAATATGCACTGTTTCGTTCGGATTATGGGCCGGTGACATCATTGGGCTGTATTTTTCAAAGACGACAAAGGCAGGAACGTTACTGTGAATGGCGAGCGCTACAGTGCGATGATTACAAATTTATTTTTGCCAAAAATGGAATAGCTGGACTTCGGTGACATGTGATTTCAACAAGACGATGCCACATGCCACACAGCACGCAAAACAATGGCCCAATTGAGAGGCGAGTTCGGTGAACAGTTTATTTCACGTTTGGGCCCGGTCAATTGGCCGCCCAGATCGTACGATTTAACGCCTTTAGACTATTTTTTGTGGGGCTATGTTAAGGCTCATGTCTATAGGGACAAAACCCGCAACGCTTGACGCACTGGAAGCCAATATTGAAAAATTTATTCATGATATACCGTCCGATATGTTGAAGAGAGAGTTTGAGGAGTAGCCGCGGTCAACATTTACATGAAATCATCTTTAAACATTGAATTATATAGATCGTTCTATCAACTCATTTCATTCGATTTCATATATTTCTCTAAATTTTATGTTTTTTTTTTTTTGTTTAGTCAAATCCGAAATCACCCTTTATCTTTAAACATTTTTTAAGAGCCCATATCCTAGAACACGATTAATAAAAGTTTTTAAATTTCAGTTATTTCTTTAATAGAATTTATATTTTATTTTTTATGTTATCATTTTTGATACAAATTTTACCAAAAGTGGTAAATTCTCGAAAAAGTTTTATTAATTTTCAAAAATTATTCGCTCTAATCGTTATTCGGAAATCACATTTTTAAAATTCTTCATTCGAATTTTCTTTTTGTTCCTTTGATTAATTAAATAATTTTTATTCGAGTGCCAACCCTAGTATGTATGCATGTACTTGATTCATTCGTATATAGTATTTTATTTATATTTTATATAAATTTACATTTCTAATGTTAATTTATAGCTTCATGACCTGATTTACGCACAGTCAAATGACCATTTGATGTGGTGCTTGTACACTTAAGTGACTTTGACTAAATTACCTAGGGTGATTTTTTTTTATAAACCAAATTAAATTTAAATATTTTTTTCCTAATGTAATATGCATGAATACTAGACCTATTCATTTATTTAAATTTTGTTTTTTCTAAATAAGTTCTACTTCTTAAATCTACGAACGTTAGAACGGAGAAGACAAAAAATGGCAAAATTAGTCGGTATATGGTAAAAAAATATTAGAAAATGGCACAGAAATTTCAAATCACAAAATGGTAAGAAAAATTTACTATTTAAAAGAAAAATCTAAAACTTTTAAACGAATATGCTCTGAAAAAGACAATTTTAAAGCACAAATATCTTAAAAAAAGCTGGGTTTAAGTTAAAAACTGAAAAATAAAATAAAAATGCCAAAAAGCTAATATGGGCAAAAATGACAAAAAAGCAAAAAATGGAAATTTTTTGAAGTTTGACATTTGACAGCAATACGTTGCTCTAACAAGGAAAGTCTGTTTTGTGGTATCTGTATATATAGATGAAATTCGGATATAAGACAGAGCAGAGGAAAGTAATAAAAAGTTGGTATGAAACATACCCGCCCAATCGCATATTTAAAAATGAGTTTCGAAGTTGGTTTTTTCTCTCAGTTGATACCAAATTTGTTTATTTGTTTTTAAATGAACCTTGTAGCTTACCTGGGCAACTAGAAATGTGCTCATTCATATTTATTTTGTCTTCTTAATCACATTTCCAAATTTGATGGCAATCGAAAGAAACGCCTTATCCATTCTTTCTTGTTAGACTTACCAATTTAGTTATTTTCCTTTTCTGAAGTTTTTTTTTTGTAATTTCGAATATGTCTATTGTATATATTGTACTAAAATTAACTTTTATGTATTCAAGCATTTGTTTTAAATTTCAGGTCAAAATACATGCTTAAACATTTAGAGTGTAATTTTAAGGACAACAGTCCTTTAATGAAATAATTCACTAAACAATAAATGGAGCAAAATTGATTATTAATAGGTTTTTTGTTAAAGTTCTGCCTATTATGGAGGCTCTAACTTTTCTAAAACTTCGGGTTTCTGATGAGATCTTTAGCCAGATCGAAATACTAGTATCAACCTAGCTAATATGTTTGATTTGCTTTATTTTTGTAAATATACGGAGGTTGAAAGCTCGTTATAAATTGAAAATAACATAAAAATAATCTCGATGTATATAAAAACAAAAAACTAATATAACTGTAAAAAATATTACTTGAGCCAGAGAACAAACTAAATTTTTTTTATATAAATAGAACATTTTTGGTCTTCAAAGTTTAGTAACGTCATGATGCTTGTTAGGAAAAGACCTAACCACGTGCTTGATTACTAAGAAGACAAGAATGGAGCAAAATTGATTATTAATAGGTTTTTTGTTAAAGTTCTGCCTATTATGGAGGCTCTAACTTTTCTAAAACTTCGGGTTCTGATGAGATCTTTAGCCACCTCGAAATACTAGTATCAACCTAGCTAATATGTTTGATTTGCTTTATTTTTGTAAATATACGGAGGTTGAAAGCTCGTTATAAATTGAAAATAAATTTATATATTTAATACTTATATCTATGAATATGGTCAATTCAATTATGAAATATTAAGCTTGTTAACAGAGATTATTTTACGAAACTTTTTTGTAATGCCTGCTGTATATGTCCTTATACGGAGTTATAAACTGCTAAAGAGAAATTGTTAATAGACTAAAGTTTCTAAAAGGGTTAAGACTTCTAAGAATACTAATTTTGTAATGTTTCTTGGTTAGTGACTTAAAAACTTGTTTAATGGAAATATTTCGATAGAAAAATAAGACATGCCTCATCGGAAGAGTATTTAAAAGAAAGTACGAATAGCAAAAATTGGGTTTCTTTTTAATGTTTATGAGTTGTCACATAAATATTTTCCAATACAAATACAAATCTTCCATCTAGTACTTTTTGCAAATAACTGTTTTAAATTTACAAAAATTTAAATTTTCCTATTTTCTCAAAAACTATGTAAGAAACGAAAGTAACATCTTATGACCAAAAAATTTTTTTTTTATTAATTAATAATCATATAATTACAAATTATATACTATTACTCTAACCGAGTACTAGCTACTATGGCCATTGGCGCGTTGTAGCGAAACAGACCAGTGGCTCTGGTGGGAATCGAACCCACGACCCCCGCACTGATAAGCCAGCAAGCTACCAACTAGCCTACCGGGCGCACAGTATGACCAAAATTATTTTTGAGGAAAAAAAATCAATTAATATGCCATGCTTTAAAATTTATTTTGCAATATTACAGCTGTCAAAAAACATGTTATCAATATAGAAAATATTAAATTAGTTCATAAATTAAATCAAACGAAATAACTTAAAAATTGTATATCCACTAAAAAGTCCACCCGGCGTTAAATGGTAGTATTTTTATTTTATTTAATTTGTACAAGCTTTCCACAGATAGAAATTCGAGTACTAATAAGGTTGATACTGGTATTTTGATGTTGCTAAAGATATCAGCAGAATCCTAAGTTTTAGAAAAGCTAGAGCTAGAGCCTCCAGGCAGAGCTTTAACAGAAAAACCTATTAAGCATCAACTTTGCTCCATTATTGTCTTCTTAGTAACCAAGCACGTGGCTAGGGTATTTTCCTAACAAGTATTTTTGTTATTTTTGTTTGCGGTTATGTCACTTTTAAAGCTGCAAAGGTTTTGTACGTTGAAATACTTGCTTTCTTTCCAATGAAAGGAGTATTTTAACAAACATTTTATTTCAACATCATGAAAATTTGATTTAATGCAATAATCGAGCTCGAATTCAATTTAAAAATACTACTTCAGAATAACAAATATAATCAAATCATTCAATTTAAAGTCTGATTTCATGAACACTTACATTGCAGCTACTTGACCACAAAAATAATTTGCATATTTTAATATGTATATTAAGGAGGAGTACGAATATAAAATAGTGAGAATGTGTAAATACGGATTGTTTTAACCTAATCAGTGGATACAGTAGCACAGCCTTTACCTTAGTATTTATGTTTACACACCGAGAAATAAGGCGCCAACCGAACTGAAAAGTGTATATTAATGGTAACAACTTATAAATTCAGTTAGTACAACGATATTTACATTAGATTTGTGAATATTTTGGGTGTTACAAATATGTCACTTTTAAAGCTGCAAAGGTTTTGTACGTTGAAATACTTGCTTTCTTTCCAATGAAAGGAGTATTTTAACAAACATTTTATTTCAACATCATGAAAATTTGATTTAATGCAATAATCGAGCTCGAATTCAATTTAAAAATACTACTTCAGAATAACAAATATAATCAAATCATTCAATTTAAAGTCTGATTTCATGAACACTTACATTGCAGCTACTTGACCACAAAAATAATTTGCATATTTTAATATGTATATTAAGGAGGAGTACGAATATAAAATAGTGAGAATGTGTAAATACGGATTGTTTTAACCTAATCAGTGGATACAGTAGCACAGCCTTTACCTTAGTATTTATGTTTACACACCGAGAAATAAGGCGCCAACCGAACTGAAAAGTGTATATTAATGGTAACAACTTATAAATTCAGTTAGTACAACGATATTTACATTAGATTTGTGAATATTTTGGGTGTTACAAATAAAATTTTTTTGAAATAACCGAACTTTGTTGTGAAAACTAATGTTAAGTTGTGCCAACCCTCTGAAAGCCGTTATAATCGAATTTGATTCATAGTAACCGAATTTCAATTGGCAAATAGCTAAATTTTTCTCTGTGTGTACAAAATTTAACTCGTGAAACAATTGCAGCCACACGATCACCTAGTAAGGCGTAGATTCGGTGAATGGGCTCAAAACAAGATTGCCGTTGATACCGATTTTCATAAGCGAATTTTGTTTAGCGATGAAGCTAACTTTTGGTTAAATGGATACGTCAATAAACAAAACTGTCGTATTTGGAGTGATGATAATCCTCAAGGGTATTTTGAGCCACCGTTACATTAAGGAAAACTGACTGTGGTTTCCACAAGACGGCGCAACATGTCACACAGCTCGTGACACAATTAATTTAATGAAGGAAACGATTGGTAACCGCAAAATTTCACGTTTCGGACCCGTGAATTGGCCTCCAAGATCGTGCGATTTAAAGCCGCTGGACTATTTTCTGTGGGGATATGTGAAGTTGCTAGTCTACGCCGATAATTCCGAAACGATTGACCACTTGGAGGACAACAACTCGTTATTGCCAATATACGACCACAAATGTTGGATAAAGTCATCGAAAATTGGACCTCCAGATTAGACTACATCCGAGCCAGCCATGGCGGTCATATGCCAGAAGTCTTATTTAAGTTACAATGCCCGAAGATTATCTTTTGAATAAAGTAAATTTCATGTCAATTTAAAAAATTCATCTTTGCTTTATTCCATTTCAAAGTTCAAGACCTCTATAAAAAAACATTCTTTATTATTACAGTAAGCTATAATATGTTAAACTTCCTACATGAAGTATAGTAGTTTCATAAATTAAATATGGCGGAGATAATTTAATAAAAATATATTATTCTGTTTAATTATTTAATAATCCTAAAAACAAAATAATCATAAAAAGACTTCAAAAGCGATTAAAGTGAAATCAAAATTGAAAATAGTTGTACGAAATTCTTATAAACTACCAATGAGAAAAAAGAGAAAAAAAGTTTCTCTTTATGAACCGTTTTGATGTTTGGTATTGTAAAACTTGATTCGTCAGGTATAAATTGTGATTGAGTAAATAATGAACGTTAATCACAACAGTTTAAAATATAAAAATATATATTTTTTTCTCTTACAACAAATTTTGTTTACACATTTTGCTGTCAAATGGTGCGTATTTTAAATATAACAAAACGGTAAGACTACAAAAAACTTTTTTTATTTCTGTTGGCTGTCAGAAAATAATATGTTTTATATTATAAAACAAATTCTTCCAGAGAAACTTGAAGAAATTAACGATTATCTCATATGGTGATAGTGGGCATTAATGGGTTAACATAACATTTATTTTCAACTTGTTGCACTTTTGAATATGTTTGAGTATTTTGCTATTGAAATAAAATGTAATACAAATTGTATTCATATCTTGAACCCAGAAAACAAGGTTACACCCATGGAACTTCTGCTTTAAAAATATGTAGTTGTTTGGGTTGTAATACAGTTCATTATTTTTAATGTAAATGTAAGTCATTTGTAGAACAAATAAAATTTTTAACTAACCTTGTAAAGGGTGTCCCAAGAAGAACGCAATTTTTAAATCTGGCAACATTCGAAGTGTCATTGTTTGACATTTTAACAATTGTTATTGTTTGCTAGTAGAAGGTACGAGGTTAGTAAAAATGGAGCGCTACACGAATGAACAACGCATTCTCATTGTAAAATTGTTTTACCAAAATGGTGAAAGTTTTGCGGCTACAGTACGCAAATTGCGATCAATTTGGCGAGGTCCATTTTCATTTTGATGGCTTCGTCAATAGGCAGAATTGTCGCATTTGGGGTGAGGAAAATCCTCGAGTGATTCACGAGAAGCAAATGCATCCTCAACGTGTCACTGTGTGGTGTGGTTTTTGGGCTGGAGGAATCATTGGACCTTTTTTTATGAAAATGAGGCAGGTCAAGCGCAAACAGTCAATGGTGTTCGGTATCGTGAAATGATAACCAGTTCTTTCTTGCCTAGAATTGAAGAAATGAATGTGGAGGGCATGTGGTTCCAACAAGACGGCGCCACATGTTATACAGCCAGAGAAACAATTCAATTGCTGCATCACTCATTTCCCGGTCGTGTTATTTCGCGTTTTGGAGATCAGAATTGGCCGCCTAGATCGTGCGATTAAACACCATTAGATTTTTTTCGTTGGGGTTTTTTGAAGTCGATGGTTTACGCGAATAAGCCGACGACGACTCAAGCCTTAAAAGAGGAAATTGGACGCTGCATTAATGAAATACCGCAGCATTCATGCAAAACGGTCATTGAAAATTTCATTAAAAGATCGCGTGCATGCCAGCAAAGCCGCGGCTGCCATCTGCACGATATATTGTTCCATACATAACCTCATTCTGTCTACTTTACTATATAATAAAGTTTCACGATTTTTTTTTAAATATCTGTGTTTTATTTAAAATTTAAAAATTGCGCTCTTCTTGGGACACCCTTTAGTTCATTTAAAAAAAACAACTCACATCAAATGACTGTTTTATTTTTTGAATATTAAAAAACAAATGACAATGTTAGTTGAATTTAATGAAATGTAAGTCGTCCTTTTTTTAAATGAAATTTCATTGTTTTTGACTACAATTGCTGTCGTCTTTACCAACATAATTTCTTAAGTGTACATTTCATTGCATTCCAGCGAAATTCTTTAATGGGATATATACAAATTTTTATCTCACACACCTGGTTCCAAATAGTGTTGTAAAAGTTTTAATTACCAATTCATTTTTTGTTTATCGAACACCAGAAAGTACCTATCCGGTACCTTTAGCGTTGCATTTTTTTTTTTGCACAATTTTGCTATAAAACCAAGTATTTTGTTTGTACTTTTGCAAATATTATGTCAAGCTATTAAAAATAATAAATTTTCTTTGATGGACTATTTAAAAATGAGACATTTGCCTTTGTTTATGGCTTTCTAATGACTGTGAAGAAATTGTGATTGTTAAAGTTTTATTATAGTTTCAGGACTTTAATCAAAACGCGAAACTTGTTCGCTGTTGTGCACAAAATGCTGACTTTAAAAATGCAAAGCTATACCACGGTTGTCCTTCCAATTATAGAAATGGGTCTTTTTAATGGGTCATTTAAGATTTTTGTTTGAACGACCAACATTTATTTAAGATCCGCCCTAATGTGTGTATTAAATATGCAACCATACAAGTACTATGTTTGCTGAATGAAATTCACGGATACTCGTAAATGTTAAGTTTTGATGCAATAACTGTATGCGTTTCGTTGTTTTATGGTGGACTATTGTTAAAAGAGTTTGAACAAAAACTCTCACTTAAGCGAATTAAAAACTTAATAGCTACCGGTTCGTTTTATGATTAAAGATTTGTGGTATATAAGTAAGTAAGTATGTAAAAATAAGGGCAAGCCATAAATGGTACGGTCAAGGTAATGGTACATAAGTAATGAAAAATAATCATTTAACTATTTGAAATATTTCAGATAAAGATGGATTTAAGTACCTTTAACAAAATATGAAAATAGCTTGCCTTCAAAAATCGTCATGATATTTGGTATATCAAAACTAAATGCAACAAGTTAAATTAGTGTCTGAATAAATAATAAAGATAAATGATACACATTATAACCCTTGCCAGCAAAAAAATACTGCTTTGGTGGAAGCAGTTTCGTAAGGGAGATTTAAGCCTAAATCACTTCGGATAGCAGTGTGTCATGAATTTTGTTTTAGATGTATCGCTTGTCAGCACTGATTTCGAGCACCTAAATCTCATGAATTCCTCGATTTTACTTAGAGCTTCTCATTGTCATAAAAAATGTTGTCAAAAGCATGCCACTTCGGAAGAGCATTTTATTACGCATTAAATATATTTAAATGCATACACTTTTTCTTGTCTGGGTAGCTTTTGACTGGGTAGTTTTAAGGAATAAAAAGATGTGTTTAATATTATATTTAAAAATTGAATCTTCTCATCAAAACATGTGAATTATCATATTTGAATCACCGCATTTTCTTTCATATTTATTTAGTTTTGTTAAAAAAAAATATTTTTTTTAACTGAAATATATATAAAAAATGTGCGCCCCGGTAGGCTAGTTGGTAGCGTGCTGGCTCATCAGTGCGGGGGTCGTGGGTCCGACTCCCACCACAGGCACTGGTCTGTTTTCGCTACAACGTGCCGAAAGCCATAGTAGCTAGTTCTCGGTTAGGGTAATAGTATATATTTTGTAATTATATGATTATTAATTTAAAAAAAAAAAAACAGGTAAATCTGTAATATATTTTCCTTTTTACATTTTTACAAAACCTAAATTTTTCTTTCACATTGCTGTTGAAACATAAGATTTTTAAAACAATGCAAAAAAAAATATAATATGCAATAAAAGGCATACATTTTTTTAATTATATTTATTCCAGTAAATTTATTTTCACTTCATTTTATGTTTTGAACAATAATTTTTAATTGACTTTGTACATTACATTTTGTTATAAATTAATTTTCATAAAATTGAAAACATAAATATTGAATGTAAAACTAACAAACACTAGTATCAACCTAGCTAATATGTTTGATTTGCTTATTTTTGTAAATATAAGGAGGTTGGAAGCTCGTTATAAATTAAAAATAACATAAAAATAATCTCGATGTATATAAAAACAAAAAATATTACTTGAGCCAGAGTAAAAATTACATTTTGTTTTATATAAATAGAACATTTTTGGTCTTCAAAGTTTAGTAACATCATGGTGCTTGTTAGGAAAAGACCCCAACCGCGTGCTTGATTACTAAGAAGACAGGAAGGGAGCAAAATTAATGATTAATATGTTTTTTGTTAAAGTTCTGCCTATTATTGAGGCTCTAACTTTGCTAAAACTTCAGGTTCTGATGATATCTTTAGCCAGATCGAAACACTAGTATCAACCTAGCTAATATGTTTGATTGGCTTTATAAAGAATGGCCCAGTTATAATCTGGACGCATTCATAACGTTGTTACAGCGCCCCCAGTGTATGGAATTTTAAACCATTTACATATGTTATTGACAAGACATATACCGTTATTTGACATAATTTCCAAGTCTGTCATTCAAATAGTATTTCGTACAGACGCCATGGAACAAAAAAGACGTGAAGAAATTTTGCACACTTTCTTAGAAAATCCAACATTCAGTGGTTCGAAAATTTCTAAAATACTTAAGATTCCTATTTAAGATTTCGACCAATCGAAAGATAGTGGGCAAATGTAAAAAATAAGTTTAAGACGAGTAATAAAGAAGCAAAAAATGAAGTTATAATGTTACAAAAATGGAACCAGAGTGCAAAAAAAAGTAAAGCCGAAGGATGTGCAAAAATTAATGGGGAGCATCAACAAACATGTCCGTTCTTTTATTCGTAACAAAGAAAATTAATTTATTTGTATGATTTTCGTTAAAGCTGAATAAATTTTATTTAATTTGGTGTATAATTTATGAAAATGTGTCTGTTAATTACAAAGTTATAACTACATTTGTGCGCCCAGATTATAACTGGGCCATTCTTTATTTGTTAATATACGGAGGTTTGAAGCTCGTTATATATTCAAAATAACATAAAAATAATCTCAATGTATATAAAAACAAACAACTAACAAAACTCTAACAAAACAAGTTTATTAATTAAAATAATTAAAAGTTAAAAACTTTTTGCTCATTTTATTACTTTTTGAAATCACAACAAAAAGTTATATAAAAAATTGTTGAAATTTGGCCTTTCATTTCGGCTTTTTAAGATGCTATGCATCATACGATGCATTAAGTTAGCATTAATTGTTTATACGGCTTCTCATTTCTGCGAGGAATGTGTTGTTATTGCGCTTAAAAGAAGCGCTTCAATCAGGCACTTTCGAGTTTTTTTATTTTTTTTATATAAATGTTGTTTTTAATAATTTTAAAATATATAAAGGGTGATTTTTAACAACTTTCTTTTTAGGAACACTTTTTTGTGCAGCTCAGCTGTTTTCGTGTAACATGTTATTGTTAAACATGTTCGGTTTGATCTATACATTAACCATGAATAGACTTACAAACGAACAACGCCTGCAGATTATTGAATTTTATTATCGAAATTCATACTCGGTTAAGAAAGTGCATCGTGATGAGTTTGAGCGACCTTCTGAGGCGGCTCTTCGGAATCTTGTGACTAAATTTCGCACCAAATTTACATTATTGGACACTAAACCACCAACACACATACGTGGAGTGCGGACAGATGAATATATCGCAGCTGTATCCGTCAGTGTTGTTGATGTTGATTGGGCCTCTGTTACTCCACTACGTGGAAAATTTTGCGGAAGGATTTGGGTGTAAACGACCTTACACAATGGCTAACTTTTGGTGAATGGGCGCTGGCAAAGTTGAATGAAGATCAACTTTTTTATCGAACAATTGTGTTCAGCGACTAAGCTCATTTCTGGATGAATGGATACACGAACAAGCAAAATTACCGTATTTTTTGTGAAGAGGCATCCAAAAGCATTGCAAGAACTGCCAATGCATCCCGAAATATGCACTGTTTCGTGTGGATTATGGGCCGGAAGGTTAACATTTTAACTTAAGCTCGATGTTATGTCATTTATGCCTGCTTTAAGTTTCATTGCAATCGGTATGAAAGGACCGAATTATTTTCAAAAATTTTATCATATATCCCACTGTGCATAGGTTCATTAAAGGATAACACATATCTTTGAATGAACTCCGTTTTTTTTTTTTATTATTGAGAAGCCTTTTTTTCACAACTTGTGCCAGTGAATATCCTCATATGGAGACAGTGGGCGGTTAATGGAATAAATACAAATTATACTTACGGAGACGTAAACTAAATTATAGTAAGAATTTTTATTTATGTATCTACAGACTATCACTAGAGGCTGAATAAAAACTTTTTACTCTAAAATGTTATTATTAAAAATTAAATTTTCCAACATTTCTTAGTATTCTACTAAATCTTTTTTTTTTTAGCAAACCCCCCGTATTTGCCGCCAACAATTTTCATTTTACAAACCTGTCACAAAATCTTTAAAATTGTAACACGCATTTCGGAAATTTGCTTAAAAGTTACTTAAAATTTGGACTTTTTAAGATGTTTCGACATCATATTAAACCTCATACAATTCTCCAGCGGTGAAGGACTTAAGGAAATGGAAAATTTGTTTTATTAATAAACATAAAAAAGTTCTTTTGTTTAGTTTGGTGTTCTATTCATTTATTATAAAAATACATTACCTGTTTTTGTTAAACGATTTTTATATATTTTTTTCTTCGTTGTTATTGTTATTTTGTTTGATTACTTTCTTATGTCTTCCTTTTAATGGGACTCCAGGGCGTATACATAATATTAAATGATTTCATATCCACATCATGTTACCTTAGTTATTGTCTATTATAAAATAAAAGAAAACTTATTTATGATTATTTTCTTAATTTTCCTTCTTTTTAAATATTCTTATTTTTATGCCTTTGTGCTTTACTTTATATTTATACGTGCTTAAAGCCCGATACTTCGTTACCTGTAGGTTTGTATATCGAAATGTATTAAGAAGAAAACAAATTCTTTTTCTCGAAAATTTTCTCTTTTAATAAATTAGTTTAACAAATTCTGGTGAATGTTTAAATTTTAAGTTTCGACTAACTACCTAAAAGTCTTTGTATAGGTCAATTAACTTTTATAAATGTTTCTCGTTAAAACCCTAATTATACCAAGATTTGATCAAAAATCCAAAGAGTCAGCAGAGACCTTTAGAAATGGTAGAAACTTCCTTTTCCAGTTCCTCCCAGTCTAAATTTATAGTTCTTTGGTAAAGTGGTTTGGGCTGGGTGACTAAGGCTAATTTGTTTACCTTTTTAACTCCATTCAATCCATACTTTTATTAAAGATTTTGAAAATTGCAAATCAAAAGAATGGACAGTGGAAAGTGTATCTTTAGATAAGTGTTTGTCAAAAGTCTCAACAAGTATTTTATCTATGAATTAATTCGGACTCCTATTTTAAATTAATATTTTCTATAAACATGATTTAACCAGCAGTCAAGAGATACCTCCCTTTTAGTGCCTCCCGTATGAGTTTCAAACATCCAGTCCAAGCGAAGACGAATCTAAACACCATACTTACTCAAACGCTTCAGCGGTTTGGCTACAACTTTATTGTATGGAAACCATCCACTCCTACGAATGAAATTAAAAAAAATTCCATCTAAGCGGAAGAAAAGGCCCTGCTGGAAATATAAAAAGCTAGTAATAATATTTGTTTGGAAAATATTTTCGTTTCCCATGCTTCTAATATAACATGATTGCTTGCAGACATAATTATTTTTGCCTGTAGTCATATATATGTTTGGAAAAATTGAAAACTGTCTGCAGTCAAACATATATTTGTTTGGCTGAAAATATATATATATATTTATTATAAGTACCCTATGGGGAATGGGACCGGTTCTGCGTGTGCCACAGGATCGGTCCCTTCGTGCCAGATACCGGTCCTCTGCTTAACCCTACCCTATGTAAACAACTGGCTACTTTAACATTGGCTTGTCATAGGAGGGGGTCATTTGTCCCGCTTTAAACCACATAGTGGCATGCCACAGGACTAACCAAAGATTGGCATACCACAAGACTGTTTGCAAAAGGGCCATGTCGTATAATATAAACGAAAACTAAACAGCTTCCAATGGGTACAATTCAATCTAACTGGCTTTTTCATGTTAATAAGCATTCCTTTAACAGTCAGAGGATTAGTAATTTTAGGACAATTGACACTGCTTAACCCACTTTAGTATTAAATTATAACATTCCTGTGATAAGTCCTTCTTTAACCAGTCACTTTTAGGACAATTGACTCCTCATTCCCCAAAGGGTATGATTACTAATCCCAAACATAATATCAACAAATTTTAAATTGCAAATATATCTTTGTTTAGGTTTAAAAATTTTAATTATTGTAAACATCTAAATAATTACCTGCAAACATATTCAAAAGTGTCTTTTTCCTGCGTGTAAAATATAAATACAAATTTGATGGTAGAAATTTCTAAACATCCCGTCCACGTGGATGTCTACGTCTAATAACGAATCCAGATACCGCGCTTCAAGTACTTCGTATTACTTGGTAATTGAAGCAAATTTTTGAGTTAATCGCTTTAGCGGTTTGGCCTGCATGTGGAAGATTTTTCCCTTTCATGCCGCTTCTTTTATGAATTTTCCAAAATCCCGTCTGAGCGGATGTCTTCGATCAGGATGTCTTCAAATATGAAGATCATCGATTTAATAGGGGACATTGTTAACCCCTTTTTTAATACATTCCTTGGCAGAAATACAAATAGTTTCATATCAGAAAAATATATCGTATTCGAAGAAACATATATTTTAACTTGCAAATTTTTTTCCAGAGGGGTTTTGGCAGGCCGTTAATGGGGAGACTTTTTAATCCTCCCAGTATAAATTTTCAAAAATTCCATCTTTGTGGATGTCTGCAGGGTATTAGGAACCAAATTTACAAAATTCTGTTTTTTTGCCGCCAGCGCAGGAATTCTTAAAATCCTGCACATGACTAGGCGGTATAAGAAACCCATATACCAAATTTCAAGTTCTATGCTTAAGTGGTTTGTCCAAACACAAAATTTCAACTTCATGAATTAAAAAGTTTGGCCAGACCGCTAAGGGGGATACTTTTTCTCCCTTTTAACCACTATTTCACCACGTTCCTGCCCATAAATCCGCAAACTTTCATATAAATAAATTTGGGCATTTTTGAAGAAGCATATATTTTAAATTTCAATTTCTATCTAAATGGGTTTGGACAGGCCGAAAAGTAGGAAACTTTTTCCCCTTTCCGAAAAAAATTTAAAAAACGTCTACACCTGATTAGAAACTGGCATAGCAAATTTCAAGTTCCTAGTTTCAGTGGTTTGGCCAGGCCGCCAAGACCTTTCTTGTTTCTGGGAAAAATTTCAAAAAGTACCTGCCAGGAAGTTAGTTCATATCCGAATTAATACATATTGAACATTTGAGCTTTCTAGCCAGAGGTTGTTGGGAGTTTTTCTTCTCTTCTTAGCGAACGTCTAGGTTGTAGGGTGGACCTCCATGCCAAATTTCAAGATACTAGTTTCAGCGAAATAGGTTGTGCGATGTTGATTCCATCAGTCAGTAACATTATTCTTTTATATATATATATATAAAAGTAGGTGTTTTTCTTTTCTGTGTAATAAACATGAAAGTTTTCTTAATTTTCTACACTTATTAACGTTACTTTATTAGCAGTACTCGTTTCTTTTATACCAGTATACTTTGTTATTTAAATAATAAAATTTTATGAAAAATTAACAGTGTTTAAAAAATCGTTTGCTTTTTAAAAAATTGGAGTTTTAAAATAAATTTTATAACAGGTTGTATGGAAAAATAAAATGCTAGAGTTTTTAAGACAATGCTAGATTTGAAAAATGTAGAAAATATAAAAATCGTTACTATTGGTAGTAGACTTACCTATGCCAATTTATTAGTTGGACAATTTTCGAACGTTGTTGTTAAAAAATAATTAATATTTTTGAAAAAGTATTTGTATTTATCACACCCCTATGGGGAATGGGACCGGTTCTGCGTGTGCCACAGGATCGGTCCCTTCGTGCCAGAGACCGGTCCTCTGCTAAACCCTACCCTATGTAAACAACTGGCAACTTTAAACATTGGCTTGTCATAGGAGTTGGTCATTTGTCCTGCTTTAAACCACATAGTGGCATGCCACAGGACTAACCAAAGATAGCCATACCACAGACTGTCGCAAAAGGGCCATATCGTATATAATAAACGAAAACTAAACAGCTTCCAATGGGTAAATTTCTGGCCAACTGGGTTTTTCTTGTTAATAAACATTCTGGTTAAATGGTATATCCTTCCTTTACCAGTCACAGGATTAGTAATTTTAGGACAATTGACACTGCTTAACAAACTTCAGTATTAAATTATACCAGTCCTGTGATAAGTCCTTCTATTAACCAGTCACTTTTAGGTCAATTGGCTCCTCATTCCCCATAGGGAGAGTATAACTAGACCATAAATTATTAATTCACTTTTTGTAGAGAGCCAACGGACCCCGAAATTTTATTTGGAGTATTTTAAGATTGATATCTCCAATCATGCTATGGACGACATTCATGTAAATTTTTTCTACACTGCTTTTAATTTTTTGCTTAAATTTTTCAGTGCATTTGGCTTCCCAACCATTATCATGCACTTTTGGCATAAAATATCCCAAAAGCTCCCAATTGGACTTGCTTTGGGACGTTTGGAGGATCGCGTATTTCGCTACGAAATGTATGTTTATTGTATATTGACAGCTTGTCAAATCTGTCAAAAATAATATATCGTTTTTAGAATGTATATCTGTGTTAAATTTTTCCAGTTTTTCTCAACATTTTTTAATGTAAACATCCGCGATTACAGCCATAGCTTTTGAATCCTGGATGTAAAGTAGTGATATACTTTTTGCCGACATGTCAGTCCAAAATACTAATTTTGGTTCAAACTCCGCTTTGGCCGAATACCGTAGTATGTAGTATAAAATGAATGTAAAATAATAATACAGTAATTTGGTGTGGTTTGTTTTTTTTTTAAATGAACTACAATTTTAGTCAAAATTGAAATTTCTTCTACAAATGACTGTTTTTTCCACTTAAAACTAAAGATACTGTACTACAAACTCAAACAACTACAAATATTTACACACGCTGAAAGAAACACCCTTCTGGAAATGTAAATGCTGGTAATATACCTTTGTTTGGAAAGCATTTCCGCTTTCCATGTTTCTAATATAATACATTTGCTTTTCAAAATAAATATGTCTGCCTGTAAACATACACTGATAATAATCCATACATAAAAATACCAATAAATGACAAAATAACGAAAACTTTCGTAAAATAAATCAATATTTGTTCATTTTACGAAAGTTTTTGTTGTCTTTCGCATTTTTATGCATGGATTATTATGAGTGTATATATGTTTGGAACTATTGAAAAACGTCTGCCGGCAATCATATATATGTTTGGATGCAAATATATACATATATATTTATTATAAGTATGTTTACTAGTCCCAAACATAATATCTAAAAAGTTTTAAAATTGTAAATATATCTTTGTTTGGGCTTGAAAATTTGAATCATTGTTAACATATATATAATTACATGAAAACATATTCAAAATTATCTTTTTTCTGTGTGCAGCAGAAGTTTCCTGCGTGTAAAGAAGTTCCCTGAGTGTAATAAAAACAAAAATAACTTATAAAATTACTGAATATTCATAGTAGAATAATTTATGTAGTTTTTTTTACATATACTGCAAATGTAATAAAAACTGAAATTTATTCTATAATGACTGGTTTTTTTCATTTAACAAAAAAGATACTGTAATACTACTCAAATAACTAAAAATATTTACAGCAGAAGTTCCCTGAGTGTATTATATTTCTGTTTAAGAAGTATGTTGGTTTCAAAAGGTTGCACATAACGTATGAGTGTTATTATTTCATATGTAAAACTTCGTACCAAGTATACGCCACCAAGACCATATGTAGCTATAGTGAAAATTAAATTTGCTTATTCCAATATTATTTTTATTTACAAATACTATTTCCGAATAAAAAAGTTCATATATGTACAAATATGTTCATATAGGGAGATATATGGTTGCGTATATGGACAAATACGGAAATATATGTTTTATATATGGGTATGTATGGAAGTATATGCGATTACATATATTCAAAAATGACGCATATATGGTCACATATGGAGACATATGTTATTTTATGTTTGCAAATCTGCTCATATATGGAAGCATATGTTATTTCATATTCGCAAAAGAGGGCAAATATGAACATATATATAAGTATAATTGACCCCATATGCACAAATACTAATATATGGACGAATATATTAACTAAATTTTTTATTACAAGCCCAGTCAGAAAAATACAAGCCCTGTCAGAGAAATGTAATCGGACCACCGCTGGCAAGGCACTTAAGCAAGTGGTACAAGTGCTGACAGCAAGGGCTTTCCCAATCCGAAAATTATAACCTCATTAGACAAAAGGTCCGTCTGCTCAAAAGTGTCGGACAAGCACTGGGGAGACAAAATTTCCAACATTGGCAAAATGTTGGTTGAACCATGAAATAGGTGGACTAAAAAATTGTTTTCCAAAATAAAATTAAAAAATTTATACATTTTCGGTTCCTTCGGGAATCGAACAGTTTTACACCGGTTTATCAGCCAACAGCTCCAAGCACTGAACCAACGAGACATATATTACTTAATAGCTTAAATCGTAGGTAAATGATAACTGCTGGGTAACAGTTGGCAGTGAAAATGTCATAAGTTTTGCTCGAGATGTCTCGCATGGCAGCACTGATTTCGAGCACCTAAATCTCATGAATTCCTCATTTTAACTTAGTAGTCATACAAAATGATGACAAATCATGCCATATCAGAAGAGCATTTTATAGCGCATTACAAATATTTAAATACATGCACCTTTTTTTTTACCGGGATAAAAATATGTGTATAGTATTATATTCCAAAAGCTGAAGCTTCTTATCAAGACATGTAAATTTTAATCTCATTTTTAATCACAGCATTTTTTCATATTTTTTTAGTTCTGTTAAAAAAAATTTTTTTTTAACTGAAATAAATATAAAAAATAATAGATTTAACTTTTAACATTTTTACACAGCCTAAATTTTTCTTTCACATTCTGTTGAAATTTAAGATTTTTGAAACATTGCAAAACGAATTCGGTGATAAAAATATAGGCCTAATATTTTTGAATTATATTTATTACAGAACTTTTATTTCACTTTATTTTATGTTTTTGAAATATAATTTGAAATTGACATTTACATTTTATTATAAATAAATTTTCATCAAATTGAAAAAAATTTACTTGCATAGATATATTGATGTCCCCAAATGGAGACAATGTGTTTGATATATAGAGCACATCTTTAAATATTATGAGAAGATTATTAAAAAATTTATAAAATGGAATAGAAAAAAGCACATACTTTTGCTATTGCCATAAAATTATGATGTGACAATAAGAAGTTATAAAAACACAACCAAATCCTAGTAAATACCATCGAATCTAATGAAACAGCAATATTGTAGTTCTCATCATATTGTCGGCTTAATATTGTTTTGGCGTATATGCATAGGCGTATGTACATACGGCAAAACAATACCCAGTCGACGATATGTCTAACAAAATATAAATTGTAACAAACATTGAGTGCTAATAATATTAATATTTGTATAATAACAAATATAATATTATTGATGAACAACTCAAAGTAAAATTATATACAAAATATGGAAGAGATCTTTGTAAGCTATAATGTACACAGAAAAAACTAAAAAACGCGTTTCAATTAAAAATTTTATTGAATCAATTAATATTTTAATTGATTTTGCACCTACCACTGAAATGATAATATTAACTAAAAAAATTAGCAGACAGTTTATTAAAACTCTTTCAATTAAAATACTAATAATATCAATTAATAGAGTTATTGTTTTTCTTTACAACCTCAATTAAAAAGTTTAGTTAAATTGATTAAAACTTTAATTGAAACTTGAGAAGGAAGCAATGGAAGTTTTAATTGAAAACTAGTATTTTCTTATTTTTGTTATATGCCCCCCATTAAATAAAAAAGAAATGTAGGTTTGTAAATTAAATTGACATTTTATTTATAAAAAAATTAAAGCTTTTTAATTTAAAATGTATTATAAGAAAACAAATAAAAGTAAAGACAACATTTTTGTCTTGCTTGTCTTGTCTTGAACTTTTTCTTGTTAAAAAAATCACACACAATTTTAAAATGATAGTTTAATGACACTTATACTTATTGAAAATTTAATTATTTACAAAAATAATAGTTTAATTGTCCTTTTTCGATAAGGTTTATTTAAATCCACATGTGCACTTTTATTACCACATATAAAACACGAAACTAAATTAAGTTTTCGTGCGGTACACGAATATCACAACAAAAAGAGTGTTGCAAACTCTAGTGAATTAACTAAGATTTTTGCGTGTATTTGAAATCGGTAAACTATTCAACTTATTAAAAGTTAATCGTTTGCGATTTTTTTTTTCTTTTTATTTACAAATTAAATAATATATGGATATAATTAACCCTTTGTTTTATTATTTAATCTAAATAAAATAAAAAAAAAATGGCCAAATTTTTTAAAAAATTTTGTTTACATGTTGTCAACACTGTATGGATATATTAGAAAATTCAATAAATTTTTTAATTGAAACAATTAAAAAATTGTTTAAATTGCCATTGATATTCAAACAATCGATTAATTAGATATTTTTGGCCCATAATTTTTTCTGTGTAAGCACGCATCACATCAAAATGATGTTTTTAAAATTATCCTTAAAATTTAGTTAGAATATTTTACTACCTCAAGTTGTAATGACGGAAGTCGCTACGCTTGTTTCCGCCAACACTCCATGTTTTTTTATATATATAAGTAAACGAACAGGGATCTATTGAATTAGACTAAGTATTAAACAAATAAATGAATTATTAATGAATTTCTGTTAAGTAGCTATTTAAGTCCATTGAAGGAAATAAAATGAATTAAATTATTTTCCAATCCCTGAATTTCCTAAGTAACGCTCGATTCTGTTTACACAACTTGTAGTTTACCGTCGCTACTGGCGACATTTAGCAGGTATATAAAGGCCGCCACCACAAGAATCGAGATCAGTCGGCTACGGTAGCGCACACGGCCACAAGGTAATTTTACTAATCCTTTTGTTTTTTTTCCTTAGGTATCCTTCGAAGCCCTGACACGTCCTTCGAGGTCCTTGAATATCCTGTGAGGTCCTTGAATATCCTTCGAGGTCCTTGAACATCCTGCGAGGTCCTCGAAATATCCTGCGAGGTCCTTGAATATCCTGTGAGGTCCTTGGAATATCCTGCGAGGTCCTTGAATATCCTTCGAGGTCCTTGAATATCCTGTGAGGTCCTTGGAATATCCTGCGAGGTCCTTGAATATCCTTCGAGGTCCTTGAATATCCTTTGAGGTCCTTGAATATCCTTCGAGGTCCCTGAGCATCCTGCGAGGTCCCTGAACATCCTGCGAGGTCCTTGGAATATCCTGATAGGCCCTTTGAATAGCCTTCGAGTTCCTGACAACTACCAGCAGAACGTGAGCCGTGCGTTGGCCACCTCCCAGCAGGAATCATCACCGAGTGCGAGCCGTGCGTTGGCCGCCTACCATCGAGTGTCAGCAGAGCGTGAGCCGTGCGTTGGCCACCTCCCAGCAGGAATCATCATCGAGTGCGAGCCGTGCGTTGGCCGCCTATCATCAAGAGCCAGCAGAGCGTGAGCCGTGCGTTGGCCACCTCCCAGCAGGAATCATCACCGAGTGCGAGCAGTGCGTTGGCCGCCTATCATCAAGTGTCAACAGAGCGTGAGCCGTGCGTTGGCCACCTCCCAGCAGGAATCATCACCGAGTGCGAGCCGTGCGTTGGCCGCCTACCATCAAGAGTCAGCAGAGCGTGAGCCGTGCGTTGGCCACCTCCTCCCAGCAGAAATCATCACCGAGTGCGAGCCGTGCGTTGGCCGCCTATCATCAAGTGTCAGCAGAGCGTGAGCCGTGCGTTGGCCACCTCCCAGCCGGAATCATCACCGAGTGCGAGCCGTGCGTTGGCCGCCTACCATCAAGTGTCAGCAGAGCGTGAGCCGTGCGTTGGCCACCTCCAGCAGGAATCATCACCGAGTGCGAGCCGTGCGTTGGCCGCCTATCATCAAGTGTCAGCAGAGCGTGAGCCGTGCGTTGGCCCACCTCCCAGCAGGAATCATCACCGAGTGCGAGCCGTGCGTTGGCCGCCTATCATCAAGTGTCAGCAGAGCGTGAGCCGTGCGTTGGCCACCTCCCAGCAGGAATCATCACCGAGTGCGAGCCGTGCGTTGGCCGCCTACCATCAAGTGTCAGCAGAGCGTGAGCCGTGCGTTGGCCACCTCCCAGCAGGAATCATCCACCGAGTGCGAGCCGTGCGTTGGCCGCCTACCATCAAGTGTCAGCAGAGCGTGAGCCGTGCGTTTGGCCACCTCCCAGCAGGAATCATCACCGAGTGCGAGCCGTGCGTTGGGCCGCCTACCATCGAGTGTCAGCAGAGCGTGAGCCGTGCGTTGGCCACCTCCCAGCAGGAATCATCACGGAGTGCGAGCCGTGTGTTGGCCGCCTACCATCAAAGATCAGCAGAGCGTGAGCCGTGCGTTGGCCACCCCCCAGCAGTGATAATATCAGAGTGCAAGCTCGAATAGATACTAATCATCTAATTTTTTGTATTCCCTTATTATATTATAGCTTTAGGTGGTAATTAACTTTTAAGATAATAAAATTTATAACGTTCAAACACGCTCTTTTACTCTCGGTCGCTGAAAGAAATAAATTTCTGTGACGATCCCTACCCCCGCGAGCTTACCTCAGCTAACGGAGGAAATCTCGTCGTTACAGTGGCGCCCGAGCAGGGACTTGAGAGTTTGAGAGTTTGTTTTGTATCTTTACCAGATCACCAAGTTAACTAAGGAATACCATTCGGAAAATCGCACTAGCGGAATTTAGATAGTTACACTATTTGTCTAGTCATCACCTTCGATCCTGTCCATTATGTTACGTACCTCGTGGGCATACTCCCTAAGAAAGGAGGAACTGATAGCATACCTCAACGAATTTAGCCTGGGAACTTCAGGAGGCGTCGAGGAGTTGCGCAACGACTCGGCCAATTCCTGGGCGGAGAACATGAACCACAGATTATCAACAGACTCCTGGCCATACAGTCCAAGCATGAACCTACAACCGCCGGTGGGGAGAATAAGAGTTTGACTCCTCGGAAGCAGCCGAACATCGGAGGAAATCACCGACCCGCCAAAAGTTGCACCCCACGAACACGAATCAATCCAGGTCCCCGTGCCCACCGTTACCAGGAATCCCAATCTGGGATCAAGGGCTGATCAGATCCGTAAATGGGACATCAAGTTTGACGGTGCCACCAAACCCTTGGATTCGTCGAAAGAATCGAAGAGCTAGCGCGCATGTATGCGATTGATACCGACACTATGCCGGCTATGATGCCGGAAATCCTCACCGGCAAAGCGCTTATATGGTATCGGAAACAATAACCGTATTGGGTCACATGGTCGGCATTCCAAAGGGACCTTCTGAAGTTCTTTCTTCCACCCCGGTACTTCGAGCGCTTGGAAGAAGATGAGGTCAGAAAGCGTCACCAAAGACCTCGTGAGTCGTTCAGAGATTATACACTAGACATGCAAAACCTCATGAGACACACCGGATACACCGAGGCACAGAAACTCGAACGGATATTCCGTAACGCCCTACCCGAATACCTGTGGTACATCCGCCGACGAGACTTCGAGACTCTGGATGACCTCCTAGAAATGGCAGCCGATCTGGAATGTATCCCAGCTGCACCGCAACATCCCCGGGAACACCACCGCTTGATGGTACAAGAGGGCCCTAAACCCTCCGAGCGGGATTTCATTGCCAATCCTCGCAGCGCGTGCCGCAATTGCGGACAGTCTGGACATTTTACGGCGCGGTGTAAAATCCGACCAATTTTATTCTGTTGGGAATGTGGTCGACGAGAATGTGAGGACCATTCAGTGCTGTCGACGGTCGGGAAACGGAAACCAGGACCGTACCGGACGAGGGGGTACGAGTCCTACAGAACCAGAACCCTCGCAACTAAAAACGTCCATTCAATACACTCCTACCAGGCTCGTGGCCAACATCATTCTAGAGGGCCGGCTGGTAGCCGCACAATCGACACGGGTGCTCAAAGCTGCTTCGTGAGTCAGCGCGTGGTTAGTACTCTCCGAGATGTCACTACCCTGCACGCCATATGAATCGGAGATCGAACTTGCTGATGGGATCGTTGCGGCGAATAACCCATGCCCTTGACCACGAGATTGTCTTGGGAAATCGGAGATGTATACCAAGCTCCTGGTCATGCCTGATGCCACCGAAGATTTCATTATCGGCCTGAGGTTCCTAGAAGAGTGCGGAACCCAAGATTACTTGCGCGGGCCTTACGTGCGAATTCCAAAGAAGTCCCGAGGGAATTGGCCCCTCACTAATCCGCGAAAAGAATCGACGCCTGACGTCTGTAGCAATTTCGACCCCTTCAACCAGAGTTGAAGAGCGGCCACCGCAAGAAGAGGGTTTCAGCCACACGTAAGTCAACCAACGGCCAGCCCCTTTGTCGCATCGTCGAGGAGCCCTACGACCTTGGTGGAAACACGGAAGTCGGGTTGAGACCACGCACGTCGGGTGGACCTACTCCGGTCCCTATTTCACCAACACAAGTTAGCGAAATTACGTCTTCCCAAGCCTCGACATCATCATCACCCATGCCTCCAACTCTTTCATCTGCAACCGCATCCACGACGTGCCTGACGGTCCTGCAGGAGACCAGCGTAAGCCAGGAATTTATAGTAGAAACGGAAAATAGCGACACAGCAGTGGATAGGCCACGTACGCCACCATTTTCGTCCCCTTCGGCAGCCAATATACAACTTACCAAAACTCCCCGAATATCCGGAATCAATGACACCGTCCCGCGCACCAACGCCTCGCCTGTTGGCTTCACCGACACCTTCAGCATCGTTCGGGTCATCGACCTCGTCGTCTTCACCCTCAACGTCAACATCATATTCGTCCACCTCGACTTCATCCTCGTCTCGACTTCTTCATGCACGACATCATCGTCCGAGTCAGATACCGATGGAGAACCACCGGTCAGCCTGGGAAGAAATAGGCAAGTTAATCCCCAGGCTTACAAACACCAGGGCTTACACGCCACCGTTCAGTCCACCGGGACACCCACAATTACCGCGGCCGCGTACACAGCACCGCATTCGAGTCTTCCCACGCAAACACCGACACCACGATCCTCTACACTACGAAAAGTGCCACAAACAACCACCATCACCGATATCTTTCACTACGGGTGATGACCTCTCAGACGAGGTCCGGGTAAGAATTCAACCCTACTTACGCTATATGCTGAACCGACTTAGGCACGGAGGACGTGGTAGCCGGTCTATGTCATAAACCATCAGCGATACCGTATCACATCAATCGCCAAAACAGAGCTATGGTGCAGCAGTTAGGCCCCGTTAGGGCAGAACGTAGACCAACAAACGTAAATCCTCCTCGCGAGGCTCCCCAAGGGGGGACCATGTGTAATGACGGAAGTCGCTACGCTTGTTTCCGCCAACACTCCATGTTTTTTTATATATATAAGTAAACGAACAGGGATCTATGAATTAGACTAAGTATTAAACAAATAAATGAATTATTAATGAATTTCTGTTAAGTAGCTATTTAAGTCCATTGAAGGAAATAAAATGAATTAAATTATTTTCCAATCCCTGAATTTCCTAAGTAACGCTCGATTCTGTTTACACAACTTGTAGTTTACCGTCGCTACTGGCGACATTTAGCAGGTATATAAAGGCCGCCACCACAAGAATCGAGATCAGTCGGCTACGGTAGCGCACACGGCCACAAGGTAATTTTACTAATCCTTTTGTTTTTTTTCCTTAGGTATCCTTCGAAGCCCTGACACGTCCTTCGAGGTCCTTGAATATCCTGTGAGGTCCTTGAATATCCTTCGAGGTCCTTGAACATCCTGCGAGGGTCCTCGAAATATCCTGCGAGGTCCTTGAATATCCCTGTGAGGTCCTTGGAATATCCTGCGAGGTCCTTGAATATCCTTCGAGGTCCTTGAATATCCTGTGAGGTCCTTGGAATATCCTGCGAGGTCCTTGAATATCCTTCGAGGTCCTTGAATATCCTTTGAGGTCCTTGAATATCCTTCGAGGTCCCTGAGCATCCTGCGAGGTCCCTGAACATCCTGCGAGGTCCTTGGAATATCCTGATAGGCCCTTTGAATAGCCTTCGAGTTCCTGACAACTACCAGCAGAACGTGAGCCGTGCGTTGGCCACCTCCCAGCAGGAATCATCACCGAGTGCGAGCCGTGCGTTGGCCGCCTACCATCGAGTGTCAGCAGAGGCGTGAGCCGTGCGTTGGCCACCTCCCGCAGGAATCATCATCGAGTGCGAGCCGTGCGTTGGGCCGCCTATCATCAAGAGCCAGCAGAGCGTGAGCCGTGGGCGTTGGCCACCTCCCAGCAGGAATCATCACCGAGTGCGAGCAGTGCGTTGGCCGCCTATCATCAAGTGTCAACAGAGCGTGAGCCGTGCCGTTGGCCCACCTCCCAGCAGGAATCATCACCGAGTGCGAGCCGTGCGTTGGCCGCCTACCATCAAGAGTCAGCAGAGCGTGAGTCCGTGCTTTGGCCACCTCCCAGCAGGAATAATATCACCGAGTGCGAGCCGTGCGTTGGCCGCCTATCATCAAGTGTCAGCAGAGCGTGAGCCGTGGCGTTGGCCACCTCCCAGCCGGAATCATCACCGAGTGGCGAGCCGTGCGTTGGCCGCCTACCATCAAGTGTCAGCAAGAGCGTGAGCCGTGCGTTGGCCACCTCCCAGCAGAATCATCACCGAGTGCGAGCCAGTGCGTTGGCCGCCTATCATCAAGTGTCAGCAGAGCGTGAGCCGTGCGTTGGCCCACCTCCAGCAGGAATCATCACGAGTGCGAGCCGTGCGGTTGGCCGCCTATCATCAAGTGTCAGCAGAGCGTGAGCCGTGCGTTGGCCCCCTCCCAGCAGGAATCATCACCGAGTGCGAGCCGTGCGTTGGCCGCCTACCATCAAGTGTCAGCAGAGCGTGATGCCGTGCGTTGGCCACCTCCCCAGCCAGGAATCACTCACCGAGTGCGAGCCGTGCGTTGGCCGCCTACCATCAAGTGTCAGCAGAGCGTGAGCCGTGCGTTGGCCACCTCCCAGCAGGAATCATCACCGAGTGCGAGCCGTGCGTTGGCCGCCTACCAATCGAGTGTCAGCAGAGCGTGAGCCGTGCGTTGGCCACCTCCCCAGCAGGAATCATCACGGAGTGCGAGCCGTGTGTTGGCCGCCTACCATCAAAGATCAGCAGAGCGTGAGCCGTGCGTTGGCCACCCCCCAGCAGTGATAATATCAGAGTGCAAGCTCGAATAGATACTAATCATCTAATTTTTGTATTCCCTTATTATATTATAGCTTTAGGTGGTAATTAACTTTAAGATAATAAAAATTTATAACGTTCAAACACGCTCTTTTACTCTCGGTCGCTGAAAGAAATAAATTTCTGTGAACGATCCCTACCCCCGCGAGCTTACCTCAGCTAACGGAGGAAATCTCGTCGTTTACAAAGTCCAAAAATCTAATATGAAATTGTCATTTTAGATTTTATTTGTAGTTTTTCAAAAGGTTTGATCAATTTCATGATAGAAAACACAATTGTTTCTTTGGCATCATCCAAATTTTCAGTTGTCTGCAATAGGAAACTCAAACCGAGACATTGCATACAACAGACAAAATAAACTCAATGAGAATCTTTTTGTCTGCCTTATTGTATAAACTACTTGATCTGGTAACCCTAATTATGAAATCAAACTATTTGAAAAACAACAATTTTACATGTCGATATAATTTGTAGTGTCCGACCGAACAGTTCGGCCAGAAAATGCATTTGATCTGTATTCGGTATTTTAAAGCATTATGGTCAAATTGGCGGATGGAAAAATGTTTATTGTACTGATTAGATGCTATTTTGAGTGTCAAATTTGAAGAAAAGTCTGCAGTTAGGCAATGAAATCATTGTTTGGCCTCAGAAAGTTCGGCCAAATCGAAAATAGTTCGGCGACCGAACTTTTAACTTTATAGCTAAACTTCGGCTTTTCTCTTAGATTTTATACACAAAATCGAATATTAATCGGCCTCAACAAACATGTTTTCAATACCAAAATTGTCATCATTGCGCGCTAGATATCAAAAACCGACCAAATATAGTTTTTTTGGCCGAACTGTTCGGTTGGACAGTAATAATTTGTATGTCAGTACATGTATGTGTGTTTGTGGTAATTTGAGTTAAGCCAATTATCTTTTTCTATTGCAGACAACTAAAGACTTGGGTGATGCCAATGAAACTACTCTATTGTCTATCATCAAGATGATCAAACTTTTTGAAAAGCGACAAATAAAATCTAATATGACAATATCATATTAAATTTTTGGACTTAAGGTATTACAATATTCCAACTATTCTATTCCAATATGAAATTAGAGAAAGAAGAAAAAACAGTTTTTGTATTTTGAATACAAAATTAAAATATTATCCTTAAAATATCATTAGCTCGCTTAGTATTGAAGGATCGGCGCAATAGTATTTATAGGATCGGCACAATTTTAATGCAACAAAATCTATAAAAAAAACTGTTTGTTAAAAAATTGTAATGGAACAGTTTCATATCACCATTTGGGGACATATCCTGCAAAAGTGAATCAATGGTTACTTACACTGTGTGTAATTTTTTAAGTCATGGCAAAATAACCATATACGGACACCACTACGTGATAAAAGACTAAAAAAAAAGACCCGTGTCTCCCAATTTTCCCAAAGTCATATCCTCTTTTGTTTATGGGCCGCCAAAGATTTGGGGCCTCGGTATCATTTTCGCAAAAAAGTGATCATTCTCAGGCTCATATCTTGCAAACCGTCAGAATTTCGATTTACTCTCTATGGCAAAGTTGTAGCTCTTGTCATAAAGAACAAAAATTGCGAACATATAAAATCAAAAAAAAACTTCACCTTCCAGATCAAAATCGCAAAAAACTTAAAAAAATTCCATTTTTTTTTTACCTTTTTTCCCGTGTTCAGGTCCATAGGTAGCAAACCGTTCAAAATTCAAGGAAAAACAATCAACTACAAAAATTTACCTAAGATCTCAATAAACAAATTTCTAGAACATTTAAACTTCCTAGAGATGATTCTTAACACTGTTTAGGTAGCGCGCAAAAGTGAAAAATTTTTTAATTTCATTTTTTTTTCCTTTTTTCTCCTGTTCAGGTGCATAGGTAGCAAACCCAATTCCCAGGAAAGAAAATTTCTTACTAAAATCTTAATATTTTTGACCCCATGCAGAGTTTGCTCTGTATTTTGGATATGTTGTACAAGAAAACATAATTGTTTAGAAAGATGTATTTTTGGAACAATTTTCTAAAAAATATCTAAAAGTACACGATTTAAAACTTTTAAAAATCGGATAAAAGCTAAAAAGTTAGACCTGTTAGATGTTTCTTTTTAAACGATATCCTTAACTACATATCCGAAGACAGTATCAAAAATTTTGAATGCCTCTAATCCTATTCATTATAGTTTTCAAAATATTACTTCAAAAAAAAAAAAAAAATTTACTCCAAGAAACCCACTGTGCATTGCTACTATCGTTTTTTATAATTCCATGAAGGCCGTTTTCATTTCATATTTTTTATCTATTTATCTGCGGGGGTTGTGTTTGAATGTTTTTGTTTTAACTTATTTGAAAAGAAGACCTTTTTAAATGTGTAAGCTATCTCATTTAACTACATTAGCACCTGCTAAAGCATCTGCTCTCAATTTTGTTCTTAAGTACTTAAATAACCAAATAACTTTGGTTAAAAATTATGTATTTTTGTGACAAAGACAAGAGATTAAAAATGTACTGGGGTGTCTAAATGATAAAATTATATATATAAATAAAAATATGTAAAAATGTTAGACAGTCAAGTATGAATCGCTTGTAGGTTAAAGAAGGATTATTCGCCATTGGGGCAACAGTGTGTATCGCATTTCAATTAATATTAAGCGATATTAGATGTTGACAACATTATAGTTTATGCAGTTTATTATTATTAACCTTTGACCTATTTTGGCAAACGTATATCAAAAGTGCTCACAAACGTAAACATTTTAATGCAGATCTTCATCAAATCTTGCGATAAAACAATTATTTTTCATTATTTTTCAAGTTCGACGCTAAGCTTCTCGAAACATGATAATTTTATATCAAGAGAAACATAAAAAGTGTAGAAAAGATATAATTTTTGTGTAGTGGCTATGCCTGATGCACATTCGCAAGATGGCCCATGGGCCACAAAACGTTGGTGTATCACGGAATACATTTTTATATGAGGTATTTATATATGTTGCTTTTCAAGTCAACTGAGCCGGTACAGGAAATAGAATATCGCTCAAATATCAAACTAATTGTGTTTGTTCTCCTATAAGAGACAAAAATAAAATGAAAAAACTTTTACAATTTTCAGAAAATGGAAACGTTTTAACAAATTGTGCTCTCATTTTTAGTATATTATTTATTGCTATTTAAGCGAAATTGGCAAATTCTAGAATTTTGACTATATCAATATATTTTATATGAATTTTTAAAAAATTTAAAACTAGTTCCGAGTTATACTCAATACTCAATTTAGATAAAAATCCACAAATTTTTTTATGATTTTTATTTATAGAAAAGATTAGATGTTATTTTATCGATGCTGAAAGTTTCATCGTGTAATCATATAGACAAGTCGACTCGAAAACGTCGGCGGCGGAGGCTAAGCAAAAAATGGCCGGCTGTGAAATCGTTGTATTTTTGGTTGTTGTGAAGAAATATTCTTAGCATATATATGATGTTTATATCAAAGTATATAAACTTTTTAAAAAGTAGTAACAATATTCTAAGTACTTTTCATTGTATATATAAAGAAAAATTAAATTAAACTTTAATAACTTTGAACGGGTAACTACAAATTCAATTTTTTTGACCATTTTTGTCAGATTTGTAAGTGTTTTTTCATTGTATATTACAAAAAAAATATTTTATTTTTTTTACAAAATTATTTTTGGGACGACTCTAATTATGCATTCTGGTGCATTCCAAAAAACTAAAAAAAAGCTTATGGGCCTAAGTTTTCCCGTTAGAATCGAATACTGAGTCAGATTTGACATATATTTGCCGTTTTTGTTGTATGGGAAAAAGGGACCCAAAATCCGCGATTTGAGTAGCCTATAGGCACGGGAAGGAG
>CM037853.1:67658716-67834306 GCA_021234595.1 Delia radicum
CGCAAGAGATTTACTTTAAAATATTCTGGCAAATCAGATAGGTGATACTCCTTAGGTTTTAAGATTTTTTTATTAAAACCTAACAATCGTCCTATTGAATTTCTCATTGAAAAATATTGGATCATCGGAAGTAAATTTTGACTTGCATTGTATTATTATTCGCCTCCATATTATAACTTTTCCTACATTACGTTTTCATATTCCTCTTTTATAAAATTAACAATATCTTTCAATTTCATATGATCCATGGGCACTTTAATACATCATTACCAATTTGAAATAAATTTGTATAGTCTCAACATTTGGTATGCTATTGTATGAATAAAAATCAATTAATGCACATTCATAGTCTTCATTTAAATTTATGCGAGGAAAAATTTGCTGATAAATCAGATGATCTTCCGCTCAATGTTAATGTTATTGACATTGTGCTGGTAAATAGTAAGTGATATAAATGAAACCAAAATGTGTATTTCTTAAGCAATATAATGTTTTTTATTAATAATAAATATAATCAGTACTATATATATAACTCTTAAAATTAAAATTGTAATTATTTCATAGAATGTTTCTTATTTATTAGCTTTATTATCCTCCTTTTACGTTGACATTTTTCTTCTGTGTGATCACTACTGCCACAATAATTACAATATTTCCGTTTTTCATATTTTACTTCAGAGCTCTTAAAAAACTTGTCCATTTTCTTGTGCTGTAGATATTTACTAATTGAATCTCGATATTATTAAATTAAAATATAAAATAGTATGCTCTTTTATTTTATGCTAGAATCTTATAATATTTCATTTTTATTAATCCAAGAATTGTGTTGATTTGAGAACCCTAACCATTTAACATATGCTCTTGTCCTTAGTTTTAAAATTTTTTTCAACGAGATATGTATCAGGAAAAAAGCGGTCTTTGAAAGTTCTTTCATCATAAAAATCTCCTCAATATTATTTCCTTGATAATCCTCAAAATATATGTTGTAGGATGTGTCTTTCTCTACAGATTTAATTTTGAAAATTTCTGTAGTCAATTTGGGGTATATCCCTTTTCAAAAATATGCTTATATTTGCTGATGCGTACATAATCACCAACATGAACTTTGATATTTTATATATTTTTAGATGATTGTACACGGTATCCAACAACATTTTTCATTTTTAGAACTTGACATCAATGTTGCCATTTTGATTTTTCGATGAATTTTTTTATTGTATCGGTCAACTAATTCTTTATATAGCTCGCTCCCTGATAAGATCCATTTATAGCTAAATTCTTTCCACATCATTCCCTTTAAGGTTTTATTGAATCTCTCTACGATAGATGCCTTATTAACACTATACGTTTGAGTAGTGTTTATATTATATTTTTTGGTACCAGCTTTTGAAAAACTTATTAAAATGCTTTACCATCATCGTATGTAAATTTTTTGGTATACGTCTAATTTAAATATCGCTTCCATCGCTTTGGCAACATCTTTTGAATTTTTCGATTTAAGTGGTGCTGCCCCAAGCAAACTTTGAAAATTGTCAATAACTGTTAGTAGATATCGGAAATCATTATTATATGCAGAATAATTCCCCATTTCAACCAGATCAGCTTGCCACAAATCATCTATACCTTTCATCACAACTCTGCGACGTTGAAAATTTTTTCTAGCTTGTTTATGCAACTCTTTTACGAGAATTCGTTTCGTATTCATTATGCTCTCTATAAGACTGTTTCTTTTATTTCTGTTGTTTTTATATGAATAAGAAAATTTTTGATGGTGAGTCTTTTTTCTTCCAAAATAATTTGAATATATTTCCTCTTGTTTTGCTAGTAAATGATGTTAACGCTATCCACAATGAAATTAAGCACTTTGGCAACATTTTATTTATTTTATATTAAATTTCTCATAATTGTAATTTTCAATATATATGACATCCAAACTTGTTGAATGTTATGTATGGAATATTTATTCAACTTGATCATCAATAGATTTTGTATAATAATATCAGCTTCTCGCAATTCTTCAATTATTGATACTATTTCATTATTATGACCAGCTGTTGTGATGCTATCAATAGCCGAAGGCGATCAACCAACTCATTGGATCATTCCAATATATATAATTTGATTTATTTGAATTCAATTTCATTAAACCACTTCCTGTCTTATCATTTTTAAATAATTTACTTATAATGTTTCGATATTTATATGCTCTGGTGCCTTTTAGCTGTCCATCGGATTTATAATCTCTTTTATGAGCATTTGTTTCAATTAAAATCTTCTTGTAAATCTCCAATTCAGTTTTATCATAATTCATTGGTTTTGAATAAAACATTAACTGATAAAGACCTGGTGTCAGGAGCCACATTTGGTTTCCTACCTCAATTTTATCGTCATTTATTTTTATATTGCTGCTACCAAATTTCCATTCTCCAGTAGAATTTTTATGTGGCCCATATAGAGTATCCAACATATTTTTTTTACCCAACCAGGATAAATCTATCGGATTTGTTGGAACATTAATATCATCATTCTCTATTGTATCCTCTTGAGAATAGAAATTTTCATCATCATTTGTCTTATATAAAGACTTTTGTGTCTCATCTTCACCATTAGTACTTATATGCTCTTTCTTCGGAGTACTTGACTCGAATTTCATTGGTGGTTTGTTAAAAGTTATATTTGAATAATTAGCCATTTCATTTTTAATTTCATCTTTAATAATTTTTGAAATTGTATTCGTATTTTTAGAAATATCAATAAATTCCTTCAATGGTTTCGTTTATAAGGCCTAAATGTATCTTTGAGTTGTTTAGATGTGTTAGATTCATCAAATTTTATACTTTGAAATTTCCTTTTCAAAGCATTTCTCGTCTTTACTAATTCTTCCAAAACTTTTTCCTCCATCGTTTATTAGTTTTGAAATTATGATTAGGTATCGGCAAGATCAGATATCTGCTGGCTGGTCTAGTTTATCAGATCAGGTTGTCTGCTGGCTGGTCTGGTTTATCAGATCAGATATCTGCTGGCTGGTCTGGTTTATCAGATCAGGTGTCTGCTGGCTGGTCTGATATCGATCTAATTGATTCAATGATCTATTCGTAACTAACTAATATTTATGAATTCATCCTTTTATATTTCAATGAAAAATATTAAACGATTTTCTATAGCGACCTGCATCTAAATCATCATCTTTGCTTATTATTAAAAATCCATACTTGTCTTTCCAACATTCTTGACATATATCATAAAATTTCTTATAGCTCATATCCATTCCAACGTGATCGCTATATATGTGCTTCATATTCATTTCATCCTGCTTAAACATTATAATCATATTTGCATTATCTCGCACTAAATGTTTTGGAATTCGAGTATAAGTCTGACATAAATAAAAGGAGTCAACATTTTTATGACGACCCATACAAAAGTATTTTCGAATATTATTTTGCTTTTCACAAGCAACATCATCAAATATAAAAATTGAGTTATTTTTGGCTTCATCTGGCGGCATAACACTCTCATTATCAGAAAATGTGAAATATCCCATTCCTTTTATCGGTGATATAAGCCCTCTTAAATATTCATATTTAGGTTGATAAAGTGATTTCGAGTATAAATATATATTTTCAAATTTAAGTCCATTTGGACTTTCAATTAGGCTAATCATCACATTAGTCTTTCCACAGTTGGATGGTCCAACTATAAGACATCTAATAGAATTGGGTAATAAGATATTATGTCTTACTTTCTTGAGGATACTAGTTGAGGAATCTACATTCCTTACAATAATATTATTATGTTGCTTGATCAAGCGCATTTTTGTGAATAAAATAAAAACTCTAAAAATATATATTTTATTAATTTTCTAGATATAAAATGGTTTTCCATTATAATAAATCAATTAATCGTACCTCAACTATCTATGGGAGTGGAGTGTTTGATAAAAATTATCAATTCCTACCAATTGAATTACATTTACCAGGCTATCAATATTGTGGACCAGGCACTAATTAGAAAATCGAATTAATAGAGGTGATAAGGGTATAAATCCTTTGGATGCAGCTTGCAAAGAACACGATATAGCATATTCCCCAAATAAGGATATTAATAAACGACATCAAGCTGATAAAATACTTGAAAATCGTGCTTGGGAAAGAGTTTTAGCCGAGGATAGTAGTATTGGCGAGAAAACAAATGCATATTTTGTAAGCAACGCAATGAAAGCAAAAGTTAAATTTGGAATGGGAGTAAAGGGTCAATACAAAAGTGGAAAGAAAATTTTTAACGATGCGGTAAGAATGGCTACAAAAAGTTTAAGAAGGAAAAACCCAGAGATATTAATGACGCTATTAAAATTGCACGTAGAGTTATCAATAAATCTCTAAAAGGAAAAAAATCTAAAGTTGTTATACCTCGCATAATAAATGTTCCAAAAATAAGAGGTTTCTTGCCTTTAGTACCAATTCTTACAGCACTTGGAGCCTTAGGTAGTCTATCTTCTGGTGGAGCAGCTATTGCTAAAGCAATTAACACTGCTAAAAATGCTAAGCAAAATCTTGATGAGACCATTAAACATAATAAAACAATGGAGGCTATTGCAATGGGAAAAGGATTATTCTTAAGCCATATAAAAAAGGATATGGTCTTGTATGTAATAAATCATCAAAAACTGTTAAAGATGCTACCCAAAAGACCACTCACTGATGTTGATTTAAGGATGTTTGCCACACATATTCCCTATTTTAGAGGTATTTTTATGCGAGACTCACTCCCCAAACGTCCTAGACTCAAAGAATGTGGAATTATTAATTTAGATTCATCAATTGGCTCTGGAACACATTGGGTAGCATACTATAAAAATAATCAACAAAATGAATATTTTGATAGTTTTGGAAATTTGCAGCCACCGTTGGAAGTAGTAAAATACTTGGGTAGAAATTTAGAATATAACTACAATCAACATCAAAAATATAATTCGTATAATTGTGGACATTTATGCCTACAATTTTTGTATGAAATTTATAATAAATAAAAGAAAACTTTTTTAAATAAACTATATAATTTTGTTTTATTTAATAATATTTATTTACATTTTAATTCCATACTGGATATGTACTATTTTGAAGAATAATATATTCATTATTTAAATTGAATTGCTCCAGCTGCAATTGATATGATTTCTCGTCTACTCCAGATTCTTTTTGATGCAGTAATTTCCAGAGGATAATTCCACTAGTTCTTCTTCAGTCATGGCGTTATATCTAGTTGGTAGAAATATAATGTTATTTTCGACTTCAAGTCTTATGCATTCGCCAAATTTAGTTTTAATTCGTATGGCTTTCAACACAGTATAGGATTTTAAATTCTCCATGTCTTTAATATATAGAATTGGTTTACTGTTGAAATTATTAAACTTATTAATTAGAGATGATGAAATATCCATTTTTGACTTTACTATTGGACGGCTTTTTATTGAATGATTGTTCTTACATTCCTATAATTAAAATTAAGGAAAATAATTGAAAAATGTCTTATGCCTTAACTCCACCCTCCAATTGATCGAGCCAGAGTGAAGGAAAGTGCATGATAAATCATTGTATTCCCTCACTCTTATATAATTAGTAGTTTGGGGATATATTTGTCAAGTATCCTCTCCTCACATTAAGAAAAATAAATTTTTTAATTAGTATTAAAAAATACAGATAAGGAGAAACATCAATCTTGAATCAATCTTGAGTAGAGTTGGCAACCCTTTCGTGAAACGTCAAAATTTTCGAGCTCTCCCGCAGAATTTTTTTTTAATTAATTAAATAAATATTTATTAAAAGTTTTTAATAAAAATAAAAGAATATTTTAATATATTGCGTGATAAAGAATTATAATATTGTTAAATATGCCTAAATCAAATCGTCGTAGTTTGGCAAAAAACAATAAGAAAAATTGCGGCCAATGTAAATTATTAGTAGATGAAGAAGTAGAAGAATTTATTGAGTGTGACAAATGTGAAAAAACATTCCATGTAGTTTGCTGCACTAATTTGGATAAACGCAAATATCAATATTTGTTACAGCATGAGAAGGAAGAATTTGCATGTCATCTGTGTGATTGTAGTGGTAACATCAAAGCAGAGTTAAATGAAATCAAAACAGAATTGAGAAAATTAGATCAGCTGGCTGGTTTACAAGAAACCATGAATTTTATGTCTCAACAGTACGATGAAATATTAAAGGGCGTTGCAGAAAATAGAAAAAAAATTGATATGGTACAAAAAGAAATAAACTTTTGAAAGCAGAAGTAAATACCCTTAAAAACTCAGTTAAATTTTTAAATGATCAAAGAGTGAAATATGATTGTTTAGTTAGCGGTGTGGAAGTACCAAAAGGATCGTCAGCAGTGGATGCAGTTGTTAAATTAACAAGTGATGCTGGTGTGGTGTTAAATCCCGAGAGTATTGATGATGCATATTTTATAAAGAAGAAGTATAGCCAAGATGATAAAAATGATAAGAGTATTGAGAAGCAAACAGTGGTAGTTAAATTCAACTCCAAGAAGTCTAAAGACAAATTGATGTCCGTAAAACCAGTGCTAAAAGAAAAAGAATCTAAAGTTTTTGTTAATGATTACTTGAGCAGAGAGGCGCTTAGTTTGTTGAATCATGCTAGGACCTTGAAAACAGTAGGTTTTCGTGCAGTATATGCGGCTGGTGGTAAAATTTTTGCAAAAAGAAGTGAGCTATCTAAACCTAAATTTATTGCTAATGAAGATGAAGTTGATAAGCTTTTGTTTGAGGCAACAACAACCCAGGAAAGATCTCGTAGATCGTTTCGAGCAACTAATCAGCGTGGAACAGCTGATGATGATGATGTTATTTATCACCCTAATTTTTGAGTATTTAAGCATTTGTTATTACTTTTTTAAATGTATATACATTTTTTTTTTTTCATGATTAATAATCAATATTTTTTAAATTTAAAATCTTTTGGCAGTTATGTTAACAACTTTTCAAGTTCATATGTTACAATAATATCTGTAAACATAAGAAGTATCTCTTCTATAGATAAATTTAATAAGTTCAAAGCCTTTGTTTGTAGGTTACCGCGGCTACCCAGTGTTATTGCTGTTCAGGAGACGTGGTTTAGTAAAGATTTAATTCAATTATATAATATTCCTGGTTTTAAAAGTGTGCACTGTTGCAGGCGTGATGGGTTTGGAGGTACGTCGATTTTTTATTCAGGAGAATATGCAATATGAAGTTGAAGTTTGTCAGAGTGAAAATTATAATGAAATTATAGTCTTAACATTAAATAACCTTAAAGTATGTGGGAAACCTATGAAAATAGTATCATTTTACAGATCGCAAAAGTGTGATTCAAATAGATTTTTATTGGTTTTGGAAAATTTGCTTGATTCCTATGGTCGTAATCCTTGTATTTTTGCCGGAGATTCAAATATTGATGTATTAGATGTCCATTCGTCTGAAGATTTGTTAAATTTACTTGCAAATTATGATTTTCAAAATTGTCATTCAATGGTTACTCGTCCAGAAAGTGGTACATCTATAGACAACATTTATAGTAACGTGCACAATTTTTTGTACATTGCATCCGTGGTGTGTAATTTATCAGACCATAACCTAATTTCGTGTGGTGTCAGATTTGAAACACGTAACCAAGTATTCACAGATGAAATTCGTATCCACTGTGACTACAATCGTGTGACAAATCACATTTGTAGAAATCTACCTACATTAATCCAAACTGGTGACCCGTCAATTGATACATCTGCATTAATATTGTGTGTTGATGATGCTATTAAAAACTCTACAAGTGAAAAGAGGCAGAAAAGAATCATAAGAAGAGAAATTACTCCATGGTTAAACGCTAATTTACTTAAACTAATATCTTTAAGAAGAACCTTTTAAAACAACGGAGAAAAAAACCTGGCAATGCTGATATAGAGGCAAGGTTAAGAAGAATCAGCAACATAATTAAGAAAGCAAGTAAAGAGTCAATGAATAATTTTTACAGAAGCAATTTAGAAAGTTTTCAGAATGATCCAAAAAATGTTGGAAGTTTTTAAATGAAACACTTGGAAGATCAACGAGCAGAAGTATTAATGTAAGGATTCCTACGGTGAACTAATTATTGACGATTTTCAAAAAGCTGAAGTTTTTAAACGAATATTTTCTGAAATCTGTAAAAGATTTAAAGGTACAAATTGAAGAACTATCTACTGACTCTTTTACCTATTTAAGAACTATAGGACAACTCAATATTAGATTTCATCTTGATTATGCAACAACGAATGATATTAAAAATGCAATATTAAATTTGAAGGAAAATAAAAGTGGTGGCCATGATAATATAGTGCCGAAGATACTTTTAAATAATATAAATGATTTCACACCATATTTGGTTAATATATTTAATAACATGGTTAACTCTAGCATTTATCCGGATATTTTAAAAATCCATAAGGTTGTCCCGATTCCAAAGGTAAATAATGCTTGCACTGCGGATAAGTTCAGGCCAATTGCTGTTTTATCTGTTATTGATAACGTATTTGAAAAAATTTTGCACAGTCAAATTTCAAGATATATGATAACTCATAACCTGTTGAATGATTTCCAATTTGGTTTTAGGGAAGGATGTGGTACAGAGGAAGCTGTAGTGAATGTCGTCAACTTTATTTGTAAAGGCCTAGATGATGGATTTAGTGGAGTAGCAGGTATTTTTTATGATTTTACCAAGGCATTTGATCTTATAGATCATGATATTTTGTTGGAAAAATTGAAATTTTATGGTATCTGTGGAAGAGAAATGTCTCTTTTAAGAAGTTACTTGATGAACCGCAAACAATTTGTTTATATAAAAGGTCATAAAAGTTCACTTGGTGCAGTTGAACACGGTGTGCCACAGGGTAGTGTACTTGGGCCATTATTGTTTATCATTTACCTCAATGATATAATAATCTTCAACTTTCTGGAAAACTATTCATGTATGCTGATGATATTTGTTTATTCTACCCCTACAAACACGAAACAGTCGCCAAGGTTTATATGGAACGGGATGCGTCGTTATTAACGGAGTTTGCGAGAATTAACAAACTAGTTTTAAATCCAACTAAAACTCAATTAATAAGATTTAAGCCACATGGTGATCGCAGTCACTTTAGCGTATTTGTGGATGGTAATGAGGTTCAGGAAGTTAGTTCCATCAAGTATTTGGGCGTCGAACTCCAAAGTAATCTGTCTTGGTGTCAGCATATTCGTAATTTAAAGACAAAAACTGCTCACGGTGTAGGTCTACTTTATAAATTTAAAAATAAATTTGATAAAAGAACGAAATTATTACTTTATAATGCTTTAATTCAAAGCCATTTAAATTACTTGGCTATATCGTATGGATATAAAAAAAGCAATGAGCTCAAAGCGTTACAAAGAATGCAAAATAAAGCGTTAAAGTTGTAGCTAAACCTTCCAATAACCTATTCTACGGTGTTATTATATAGAAATGTCTTTAAAAATGTTCTACCTATTCACGGAATTTATAAGTTGCAGTTATTAATTTATGTTTTCAAATGTCTTCACAATATTGGTCATCACACACTAAGTTTTTCGAGAAACCAGTCTTCGTTTAATACACGAAACAATATGAATTTATCAGTTGCCCGGTGTAGGTTGGAAACAACGAAACAAAGGATAGAATACATGGGTAGTCGTGAGTTCAATAATTTGCCTCCAAATTTTAAAAGTACAAACAGAATTTCAATTTTAAAAAAAATGTTAAAGATTATTATCTCAACATATAGAAGAGATCTTATTCTAGCGATTATAAATGTTAAATTAATATATAGTAAAGATATATACATATATACATATATTATTATTATTTTTTATTTTTTTTTTTTTAATTACTTTATTTTTTTATTAGTTTAAATATGTTTGTAATATTTGTATTGCCAACTCGCCTCTACAATGCCTTTAAGGCGCAGAGGCAACAATATTATAATGAATTATTACTTCAAATGAATAAAGACCCAATAAAATTAAAAAAAAAAAAAAAAAAAAAAAAAAAAAAAAAAAAAAATAATGATGGAATTTCCGACACTACGCGAAAGAATTAACGCATTTCTTTTTGAGTATGATGGATACATTTCCTTTGAGGATCTCCACTTCATATTAAACTTTATGAATATAATGGATGAATTTGAACATAAGGAGTGCATAGACTCGATGCATGGGGAGCATTTTATCGATTGTCCATGGTCTATTGATAGTTGCATAGAGGGACCAGATACTTGCAGCTGCTTCATCTATAGACATAGAAGTCAAGCTGTAATTAATCTAATTGAAATGTATCATAAACATCTAAGTGTTTAATAAACAAATTAATATTAAAACATATGTAAATACAAATTGTCTTTTACTTGACCCTAAACAAATTTTAAATAGTTTTAAGCAATATGGTGTCAAACAAAGTTTTGATTCCTATTTTATTATTCATTACAACCCTCCTTAGTGATGGCATAAAACTACTCAAAGAATTTTATTTATGTAAACACATTTTAGTTGCGAACACTATGTTGGCAAGCAGAGTTTTGCTTCCTATACAAATTCAACACAAATTTTACATTGTAGATTAAGAGTTCTAACATATGACCGCTCCTTGTTTCACGCTTCTAGCCAAAAAATATCCTCCACACCTAAAATAATAAAACATCTTATTAAAACAATATTTAGGGAATAACATTTTTCACACACAGAAATTTTAAAATTTTTCCTTTATATTTTCACACCCATCATTAATATTTTTGTTTTTTACTGCAAAACAGCCATCGATATTTGTTCTTTACATCAATAAGGACCATCTTAATTCTAATATTTAAACAATTTTTAAAATAAAAATTTATCACATTCCAAAAAAACAACAATCAAAAAATAAGAATTACCCTATTTAATTTTTTTTTTCAATTTTTAATTTTTATTTTTTTATTTTCAATTTTTAATTTTCAATTTTTATTTTTTCAATTTTTCATTTTCAATTTTTCAATTTCCAAGTTTTTTATTTTCAATTTTTATTTTTTAATTTTTATTTTCAACTTTATTTTTCAATTTTCATTTTTATTTTTCAATTTTTATTTTTCAATTTTTATTTTCAATTTTAATTTAATTTTCAATTTCAAATTTTATATCACAAAAATTTCACCTTGTGTAGCAAATACCACCATGCATTTTCCCTTGTTACAAATACCCCATGCATTTTTCAGCCTGTGCCGACTGCGCGCTTTTTCGTTACAAATACCCCATGCATTTTCCCTTGTTACAAATACCCCATGCATTTTTCACAGCCTGTGCCGACTGCGCTGCTTTTTCGTTACAGAGATACCCCATGCATTTTTCAAGCCCTCTGCCGACTGCGCTGCTGCGTCGTTACAAATACCCCATTCCCTCCACTACTTATATCTACCGAAGGTAAGAGCTTGCACATATCAATGCTGATAATCGTTAACTTCGAGCTCATATATTAGTTATCATTTAGTGGATTAACTAGGTTATATGAATGTTTGATGTTTTGCATGGGATTGTCACTTCTTTCAAAACGTGCTCTGATGATGGGAAACTAGAAAATTCCCGAAATAAATCTATCAACACATTCCTGAAAGTGATCAATTAATAAATTTGAAATCAAAAACTCTATAGATTATTTGTAAGGACAATATACTAATAAAGAAATATAGAGTATGGCCTCGAAATTGAATAATTTTCATTTTCATTGCACAATTAAAGGTCGAAAAAAACATAATTTTTATTTTTAATAAAAACTATATCAAACTTGTATAAAAGACAAAGTACTGTCTTGTTTACTACTCCCCCTGTACATTGTGTTTTTTAAACAAAACAAGTGCACAAATAAAAAGACAAAAAACAAAAAACGTGTATTAAATATCCACCAAAGGTAGACCTTGCACACAACAAACGGTTTTCAATTTATTTTTTGATCAATGGTGATAATCTTTAACTTCGACCCTCATATATTAGTTCTCATTTAGTGAAAAACTAGTTTATATTAATGCTAGATGTTTTGCATGGGATTGTTACTTCTTTTAAACCGTGTTCTGATGATGGGAACCTACAAAATTTCCGAAATGGATCTCTCAACACATTCCTGAAAGTGGTCAATTAATAAATTTAAAAACAAAAACTCTACAGATTATTTGTTATGACAATATCCTAATATAGAAATATAGAGTATGGCCTCGAACTTGAATTATAGATATATATAGATAGATAAATTGATTGTGAAATTGTAGTAGTTTTTTATTAAACTGTTATTTTGTCGGAACTCCTCGTGGATCCCCTTTTGGGAACAGTTGCCCTAATGTGTATTAAAACTTAAAAAAGTTTTATGCGTGAACTTTTTTGAAAATCGCAGAAAAATAATAAGGCTTCTTAATATTTTTTTATGGACTAAACTTATATGATAGGATAAACATACATTATTATGAAATTCTGTATATTTTCATGCAATCATATACAAAAATGTAACAATGAGTACAATTTTATCAGACAAAAGCTCGCATCTTATTATATTTAAATGTATCACTGTACATTAGGGCGGGTCGATTTAAAAATCGCTCAACGTTCAAGGAAAATCGTATTCTAGGGATCAAAATAAGAAACTTTGCCGAAGGAACCATACCACTAAAACGAATTCTGATATCCCGACTTTTGACCCGTAATGTAAAATTTTGAAAAAGCCCACTTTGATATTTCAGAAAGTAGGAGGAATCTCTCCAAGATTATGGGAGCTACTTCTTCTCCGGGAGACACGCTAGCAGATTAATGCATAAAACATCATTCTAAGTGACCGTTAAGGGGTTCAAATTTAAGTTGAAAGAGGGCCTTTTTAGTCGTGTTTTTATAGCAAAATGTGTAAATCTCGGGATAGAGATATTTCAGAAAGTAGGAGGAGTCTTTCCAAGATTAGGGTCTCTATTTCTTCTCCGGAAGACGCTCTAGCAGATTAATGTATAAATTATAATCGATTGGGTTGGATTCGATTGGGGACACTCTAAATGGGTCAAAGTGGGATTTTTCAAAATTTTAAACTACGGGTCAAAAGTCGGCGATATCAGAATTCGATTTAGAGGTATGGTTCCTTCTGCAAAGTTTCTTATTTTGATCCCTAGAATACGATTTTTCCTTGAACGTTGAGCGATTTTTTGCCTCCATACAAATCGACCCGGCCTACTTTACATATTGTACAACCATATACTATTGTATCAGATCAAAATCCGGATAAAAATGTCTTTGGTTTTTAGATATGTATATCTATTTTTAACAGTTTAGAAATAAACTGATACAATTTGATACAAAACTGATATAATATAATACAATTCTATCGGGCCATAATTCGTATATTATTATATAAGATATTTATCTAATTGCATTAGATTTAATCGAAATACATACAAGTAGATACAATAATTATATGGGCACATATTTTGGATGAAATTCTATAAGATTGCCTATTGCGTCATATAGAAATTGCTATGACTAAATATAGCTACGGTATCAGTTTTTTTTTTTTTTAATGGGTTATATTTTTAAAAAACAATTAACAGAGTTTATAAATCGTTCTCAGTAAACCCCATTAGTTGAAAGTTCATTCACAAATTTGTATTCAACTATTTGACAGCAATAAGGACTTACTCATTATTTGTATATACACTTACATATTTGTACCACACTCATTAAACCTTAATAGCTTAATAAAGTTTTTGGTCTAAAAAATATTTAAATGTGGTAAATTAAAACTGAAAACTTTTGTTTGTTTTATGGCAACATTTCGAGGGTAAAATAATTATGCTTTTGATGTGCTCTCTTCTTATCCACACGTTTTACTCTTACTGCCACTCTTAGCATTTCCACCATCAAAATTATATACACCTATTGCTCAATATACGGCAGTGCTGAAGAAATTATGAAAATCAAATTTTTTCACTTTATGCTTCACGATATATAAAATAAAATAACGGAATTTATATTTGAGATTTAGATATCCAATTTAAATAAAAAATAGAAATGGGTCAAATGAAATTTCGAATTTATATACTTAAAATTCATAAAATTCTATTTTAATTAGAACACATCAATAAGTTTTAAAAAAAATTTGAATTGTTATTCCGAAAAAATTAACTCAATTTTAGAAAATGGGAATTGTTATTCCGAAAAAATTAATTAAATTTTAGAAAACGTTAATTGAAAATCATCTAAATTCCATATGAATTTGATTTGGTGTTTCTGAATTTCAATCGATGTTTTCGAAATTTAAATTGATATTTTCTGAAATTCAAATGATATTGTAGGAATTTCAATCAATACTTTTTTGACTTTGAAAAGAAACTTTTTGAGTTTTAAAATTCTAATTCATTTTTTCAAAAATTTCAAAGAAAAAAAAATTTTCTTGTTTTTAGCAGCAGGATAAAACGAATGCGCTGAAGTAAGTGATTACTATTATGTAGTTCGTATAAAAAAAATGAAAAAATTAAGCTTACTGTTTTCCCTTACATGAGCTTAAGTTAATCCCTTACGAGGATGCAGATTGTAATGCAGAAAGTTTCATGTCGTGGATTATAAACGATCTGAACCAGTTTTCCCGAGTGATTTCCGATTGTAGACATGAAGTATGATTTTACTGAAAGCGATCAAATCACAGCTTTTTATAAGCGCTAAAACCTGCGCTTATTTTGCCCAAAAGTAATGCTTCCAAGTAGGAATTCGCCATATTAAAATTATGGCATATGTAAGCAGGTTTGTAAGGGATTCTTTTTGGCTTACTCCCTTGCAAACCTGCTTTCAGGTGAGCAGCGTTTTTTACTGGAATACGTCTGCGAAAATGGGGTCTGGCTTAGGACCTCAAGTGGGCAGACGTGAGTTGTAATAATTTTTACTACTTTTTTTTTAAAAACCAAATACAATAAAAATCTGTTTAAAAGTGAAATTTTTACAGAAAAAAACAATTTAGTGATTAAAAAACTTTCATTTCATCTATATATATAAAATACAATGTTTGTATGTTAGTTTGTTTGTTTGTTTGTTTGTTATGTAGACTCTGAAACTATCAAACCGATTTGGCCCAAACCAGTTTTATTTCAAAGGTTATATTCCAAATTAGCTTTTCGGCTATATATATTTCAAGTGGGCGTGGCCCCTCCCCCATAAATTGAATAACATCATATATCTTGACTATTGTGATAGCAAGAGTTTTGAAACATTGCAGTATCCCATATGTTACTGATTTGAAATTTGTGCATGTTGATTATTTGTTAATGTGAATAGTCATGGGAAAAATGGGCGTGATCGGACCAGTGGGCGTGTCAGCTCCCATACAAAGTAATTATTTAATATCATATATCTACAGTTCTATAATAGCCAGAGTCTTAGAAATTTGTGCACGTTGATTATATTATGAATAGTCATGGGAAAATTGGGCGGGAACATACCAGTAGGCGTGTCAGCTCCCATACAAAGTGATTATTTAGCTCATATACAAAATAAATATTAATATATATATATAAAGTACAATGTTTGTATGTTTGTCCTCTATAGACTCTAAAACTATCCAACCGATTTGGCCCAAACCGGTTTCATTTGCAAGGTTATAGTCCAAATTAGGTTTTCGGCTATATATATTTCAAGTGGGCGTGGCCCCTCCCACATAAATTGAATAACATCATATATCTTGACTATTGTGATAGCAAGAGTTTTCAAACATTTCAGTATCCCATATGTTACTGATTTGAATAATCAGGCAAAAAAATATGCGGGATCGGACCTGTGGGAGTGGCAGCTCCCATACAAAGTAAATATTTAATATCATATATCTACAGTACTATAATAGGTAAAAATGGGCGTGATCGGACCAGTGGGCGTGTCAGCTCCCATACAAAGTAAATATTTAATATCATATATCTACAGTTCTATAATAGCCAGAGTCTTAGAAATTTGTGCACGTTGATTATATTATGAATAGTCATGGGAAAATTGGGCGGGATCATACCAGTGGGCGTGGCAGCTCCCATACAAAGTGATTATTTAGCTCATATACAAAGTTAATATTAATATTAAATATCTAGGGTTCTATAAGAGCTATACAGCCTTCAAATTTTGTACGAGTCCATCAATTACAAATATTAGTAGTCGAACTGAAAATAGGCGGAATGGGATAAATGAGATAAATGGGGCGTGGTACCAAAAGCAAAAAACAAATAAGCATTAAAATAAATTATCACATTCAAGACTTTTTTCAAGGTTATTTAATAATGTTGTTCAAAAATTGTTTTAGCGTTCCTCATAGTCCTAGAATAATTAAAAAAGTTAAAGAAGTAAACATGAATCCCATGAAATTAAAAATTTTAAAATGATTTACTAATATGAATTTATTTTTTTAATTATTTATTTGCGTAAAAGAAATTTCGTGATTTAAAGAATTAATTACAATTAAAATTTGAAGGCAAAACAACGTTTGCCTGGTCAGCTAGTTATCTATAAAATTTGTTTATTCAATATCAAAAAGTAAAATCAGACTGCAAATTATTGAAATAAAAATTTAATAGAAACCTAAAATTATTAAAAAAAAAATATTTAGGAACAACAAGTATTAAACATGTAGAATTGTACACTAAGAATACTACGTAGGTAAAGACCACTGAAATATAGTTAAAAATAAATGAAATTTCACTTAAATAAAGGACGACTTACATTTCAGTAAATTCAACTAACATTGTCATTTGTTTTTAAATGTTCAAAAAATTGACCACAATTAAAATAAAAAATAAACAAACAATTATTATTTTTATTTTTTAAATAACAGTCACTTGATGTAGTTTGTTTTTTTAAATGAACTACAAGGTTAAAATTAAATTTGTTCCAGTGCGCCCCGGTAGGCTAGTTGGTAGCGTGCTGGTTTATCAGTGCGGGGTCGTGGGTTCGATTCCCACCAGAGGCACTGGTCTGTTTTCGCTAAAACGCGCCGAAGGCCATAGTAGCTAGTTCTCGGTTAGGGTAATAGTATATAATTTGTAATTATATGTTTATTAATTAATAAAAATAAAAAAAAAATAAAAAATTTGTTCCACAAATAACTGGCATTTACATTAAAAATAAAGAAACTGTATTACAGCCCAAACAACTACATATTTTTAAAGCTGAAGTTTCCTGAGGGTATAACTGAATTTGTCAATCGAATGGTTCGGTTGTAGTTACCGAATTTTTAGTAATATATGACTTTGGATTTCAGTTTACTCAACTAATATTTAAACAAATCGATAAGTGTTAATAATAATATTGTTACTCGAAATATGGATGTATTGTTTATACAGGGCTGAGTATTAATTAAAATTGCTATTAAAAAATAATAATTGCCATTATAAAGTCATAAAATTTCTCTTAATAACAAATTGTAGGCTCTAAGGATAAAAAGTTTTGAATTTTTTTAATGAATATTAATATAAAAAGATTTTGTTTTTTTGTTTAACATTCAAATTTATTTTTGTATTACATTAAATATTTTTTCAAAAATATACATTTGATAGCAACACCATCAATGGCTTATTTTACAGTTGATTTGTTCAAAATATTTCACATACAATTTGTTTTTGTTTCAGCGACTCTATCAGCACAACAAATGATTTTGATTGATTATCCGCCATTTTGATGAGTGTTTAAATGTCTGTAAATTGTATAAATTGTCATTGTCACAGAGAATGGAATTAAAACAAATAAAAACCATTTGTGTGCACTTGCATTTATATCACTGTGAGTATATATATTGGTGTATGAGTGGGTTTAAATGTGTATTTGTGAGTGAATTGATTATATTTTTTCCCCTTGACAAATCAGCCAGAATTGACTAGATAAAAACATTAAAAATTATATATATGTTTTTCTTTTGATTTCGTTTATTGATGATATCGCTGAGGGAAAACACGCACACTGGCATATACATAATTATTCACATAGAATACAGTAGAGCCCATTAGCCTTGGTATGCACATTTAAAAATCATAACACAGGTAAACAAAAACGGTACAAAATTCACCACTGTAAACTACAGCGCGACTAAGCATATTGTAAGGCATTTTGACCCTATTTAATTTTTGATTTGATTTTTTGCATAATTATAATTTAATTTTATTTTATTATTTGATGTTGGGTTTTTTTTTGGTTTTGCTTAAGGTCATACATTAAAAATAAAATTCAAATTTTTCAGCTTTTATTTTTAAATATTTATTATCTTTTCGATATTTCGAACAGCTTCGCTGTTCATCTTCAGGAAAAAATTAATAAAGCGTGGAGTTTAGATTAGTTTAGATCTGAAGGCACTATGCACCGCGACCAATGTAGGTCTTTTATGCTGCCTAAAGTTACCTAGAGATTCAAGCTACCTATAAAGCCAATTATCCTCTTAGGCAAAATGTTCGCGATGTCGGAAGGCGAAATGAAGCGATCACCTAGAAACCTAAGTCTCCTATCACAAAGCCTGGGACATTCGCAGAGAACATGCTCCGAGGTCTCAGACACCATCTCACAAAACCTACACATATCCGTGTCCGATTGACCCTTCCTGTGCAGATGGTATCTGAGATAACAGTGTCCAGTTAAGTACGACGCCAGGGTCCTCAAACCCCCCTTTCAAGCGACAAGAGTAGCATCGACCCTCTACTGGAAAAAGAGATCAATCTCTTAGCCTGGCGCTGACCAGGAGAGTTTTCCCAGTAACCAGAGAATTCAGACTCTCTCCATGCCCTGAGCCTTTCCCAAACATACCCCGCAGTTATTCCACAGAATGGTTCAGTACCAAGCGTGGAGTTGAAAGCGTCCTTACTTGTTTGTTATCTTATTACTTATTTTTTTATCGGTTAACTGATTTTTTAAAACTTTTTGGTTAAATATGGTGGTTATTTAAAATTATTTTATGGCAACCTTGAAAACTAAATTTTTATAAGTGTACTTCATTAAATATATTTTGGCGCAATTAATTTTGTCATATTTTCGACTTTATGTATTGGAAAAGTTCACCGTTCGAACAATCAGATTTTCTTAAATTACGTTCAATTGATGAACTAATTTTTAGCAAAGAAATAAATTAATATATTTCGGAGGCCTTCTCCGAATTCAGCCAATTTTTTAACAAAGATAAATTGTATCCAAGTATCTCGCTGCCTGCGATTGGCAAATAAATAACATGTGAAAATACACTAATGTCTTCGCAATTATTTGTAGAAATGCAGTTTAATCCTCGCCCAAAATCTGATCAAAATCCCATTGTAGAGACGGTAATGACATGTCGTTGTTTTCCCTACACTCAAAAAAATAAGTTAGTACAGAAGTTAGTAAAACGTCTTGTAAATCAGGTATACTATTTTTTAGCAAATTTTTTTGCTAAAATCGTATTTTCAGCTAAAATTTTTGTTATACTTATTCAGCACTTAACTGTTTTATACTTTACTAAAATACTAATGTTTTACTAATTAATTTTGCTAAAAAAATTGTGCTGATAAGCACATTAATAGTGTGGACGACAACCAGATTGAAAGATATACTCAGAATGAAGCAGATGTCGCGACATGTCAAGATGTAGTAGAGAAGAGGAAAATGATACTACAAAGTACAACTCTAATAAGACATATAAAAAAATCAACCATGGAAGACTTTTGTATCAGTTTTTCATACATAAAACAAAATTGAGTATTAAAACAACTTAAATTTTGCGTTGTCACCGGCTTGTGAAAATAATTGTCTATTAATAAAATAAAAGACAAAAGAAAATATTTAAATTTAATATGTATTTCTATAATAAATGTTAATAGATTAATAATCTAGTGTGGTCAAATTGCAAACAAACATATACAGACATGTAGACAGAGTAAAGCGAAAGACAAAGACACACATCTTAGTATGGTTCCTTTTTCTTATTGCAGAAAAAGGGGTTGTTTTTTCGTTTCGTTTGTTTTTGTTTATTTTTTCGTTTCGTTTCTATAATTATCTTCGGCAGTTACGTCCTTTAAAAGAAAGCATCATTTAGATGTAAGTAGTTGAAGGAAAATTTTTGTTATGTTATATATATTTATTTCTATATATTTCAGATATTAAATTAATTCATCACATCAATGTGGGAAAATGAAAATTTTTATATTTTGTAATTATTGTAAATTATTTTTAAAAGAATCAAAAATATGTTTTATGTTTTTCAGCAAATATATTAACTAAATTACAATTTTTTTAAAATTTTTTTGCGTTTTTTTCAGTCTACTAAAATTCAGCAAAAAATTTATTAAATTTTACCAATGCTTTTTTATTTCTAATCTACTAAGTGTTAGCAAAACTTTTGCTGAATCTACTAATTTTGTTGCTAAAAATCAGCTCGCTGATTTTCAACTGACATTAGCAATTTTTTTGCTAGCACCCTCCTGACTAAAATTTGGCTGACTCAGCAACATTTTTTGCTGAATTTACAAACTTTTTTTTTGAGTGTACTACCAGTAATGGTTTCATTGAGCTGTTATTTCTCCAATTATGTTTTAAGTGAAAACGTAATAAATTTCAGCACATTTTCGAGTTTATGTAATCTGATCGATCAGATTTTGATAATTTATAAAATTTTTAACACAGAAATAATGTCTTGTATTTTTGAATTTTTAAAAGGAGTCTGAAAAAAGGTCTGAATTGCAATTAAATGTTTCGAAATACTTATGAAATAATGAAGATCAATAAAATACTTGTCTTCAATTTTTATAAAACTCTTCGTCCTATTTATGAAAACTTCATAAACATGATTGCAAATGCATATGATTTTTGAAAAATTTATATGATAAATCTTTTTGCAATGAACATAGATTGGCTATGCAAATATAATCTACTTATACGCTGCATTGCAAAACTTTAATTACACATTTATTTCACAAAATTTCGTAAGTTAAAAAAAAGTTGAAGAGTTTAACCGGCTTAAATGTGAAACCAATGGCAAATTAATAATATCGTATTTAACAAATAAAAAAAAATTAATTTATTTTATTATTTAAAAAGAAATAACAAAATGAGTTAGTATTTCATAACTACACTCAAAAAAATATTTTTCGTTGAAAAGTTAGTAAAACGTCTTGTAAATCATTTCATAAACAAATTTTTTGCTAAAATTATGTTTCCAGCTAAAATTTTAGTTATACTTATACAGCAATTGACCGTTTTTAACTAATGTTTTATTACTAATATTATACTAATATTTTACTAATTTAATTTGCTAAAAAAATTGCGCTGATAAACACATTAATAGTGTGGCCGAAAACCAGATTGAAGATATGCGCAGAATGAAGAAGATGTCGCGACATATCAAGATGTAGTAGAGAGAATGAAAATGATACTAATAACTACAACTCTTGTAAGACCTATAATTAAATCAACATAGAACATGGAACATCTGTTTTCATACATAAAACTAAATTTTGGATTGAAACAACTTAAATTTTGTTTTGTCAGCGGCTTGTGAAAGTAATTGTCTATTAATTAAATAAAAGATAAAGTAAAGTATTTAAATTTAATAAAGATTAAACGTGTATTTCTAAACAAAATGTTTATAGAGATTTATAATGAAGTGTGGTCAAATTGAAAACAAATATGCAGACATTTAGAAGACTAAAGCGTACGACAAAGACACACATCTTAGGTAGATTTTTATATTTCCTTTTTCTTATTGCAAAACCAAGGGGTTTCTATAATTATCTGCGGCATTTGTGTTTGTTCAAAAGAAAGCATCATTGATGTAAGTAGTTATGTTTATGTTATATATAATTATTTATATTTTTTTTTAGATATTACATTAATTTATGTCGTCAATGTATGAACATTTTTATATTTTGTAACGTATTGTAAATTATTCTTAAAAGAATCACAAAAATATGTTTTATGATTTTGAGCAAATAAATTCACTTAATTATAATTTTTCAACAAATTTTTTTAGTTTTTTTCAGTCTATAAATATTCAGAAAATATTTTATTAATTTTTAGCAAGGGTTTTTTTAATTTTTAACTGTTAGCAAAAATTTTGCTGAATCTACTAATATTGTTGCTGAAAATCAGCTCAAGATTTTGCTGAAATTTGCAATTATAGTACACGCGCTCTGCTGACTAAAATTTTGCTGACTCAGAAAATTGTTTTGTTGACTTTACTAACTTTTTTTTAGTATATATACTTAACTTAATATATTAAAAATTTAAGAGAAATATTTTAAAGCATCAGTTTCGATTCGAAATTTCGATCAGACATACTGTCTGCTAGACTTATTCGAAGTTGTTTTCTTTGTAGACCTTCACGCGTTAATGAATGCTTCTTTGAAAAACGAGATCATATTGACGGGTTTCTTAGTAAACTCTACTCCCCAAATATTCTAAATGCGGTTTTGATCCGGAGAACATGCAATATATGACAGCCATTCCATCGCCTGACGACTTACATGTGGTGAGGCATTGTCGTTTCGGTAAGTTCTTCGTTGCTGTTTTCGGTGATTTCTTCGTTGCTATTTTCAATAAATGGCACCAATTTTTTTCTAATATTGGGAAATATCTTGGTTTTTTACGTAGGTCTCTCCAATAGCTGTTAATACCATCTGGACCATCAAGATTGAACTTTTTCTCATCAGAAAAAAAACACCTTTAAACAACCCTATCAACAGCAACGATTACACTATGCTAGTTGAAAAACCCGACAAACGGGGCACCCGGTGGGTTAAACTAAATCGACTGTGCTGAATCGAATGGCGTTCGCCGTTTTTTAGGTTAGCTCTTAAAAAAAAGTTAGGGGGGGTTAAAGTTTCCCCCTTTTGGCCTGTTCTTGCAGAATACCGGTATATAAAACTATGTTTTCTTTACATCTGAGGTGTAGGGTTTGTTCAGCAACTTTGTAGAAAATATTATGCCAAATATTTTTGTGGAACATATTAACCCTCTAACTGCCCCTCATAACGGCATTTTTTGGCTTTATTCTAACAAATCGTTAAAAACACCCCGAAAAAGGGGTGAAAAGGGGAAAAAGGGCGCAGACCTCAGCTTTTGGTGAGTAATTCTCTGGGAATCCTTTAAGAGCCTACTTATGGTTGATTTGGACACATTTGCCTTACATTAGTGGACTTTCTGATTGAGAAAACTTTTAGAAAGCTTTTTTCGGGCCTCCTGTTTTATTTTTACCATAAGCATACCATAAGTTTGTGTCATGGTATAATTACCGTTTCTACAAGTTCTACTGGAACTTGTATGGTAATTTTTTATTAAGCTGTCAAATTTTACGTATCGCTTTAAAATTTTTACACAATAAACCCATAGCAGGAAAAATATTTGAGTAAAAAAAAGTCTTGTAATTTTGCACAAACTATCAGACAATTTCCAAAATGTTTAGAAAATTTACAAAACTCGGATTTTTTTGAATTTCTGGATCAGTCTGGACTAATACCACAACTTCATAAGACTTTTAAAAAGACATATGTGGCTTTTATTTTCTAAAAAAAAGGTTGCTTAAATGTTATATTTTCGAAAAAAAATTGCATGCATTCGGAGTAGGCTAGGCGAAGAACTATTGAAAAATGTGTGACTTTTTTTCCGTTAATCTCATCTATGTTACATTGTCTTTTCCAAAAGTATAAATATGTTTTTTGACTTTGTGTGCAAACTGAACTTGGTACCTTATTGATAAAATAACGTAAAGATTTTTCTCAATTTTCAAATTTAAAAAACAGGTGCAGTTTTTTAACCAACCAAGATTTTGCATTTAGATTTTCTGTAGTTTATTAGTAAAATTGTTGTTTAATCGGCCTGTTGCGCACCAGACTATGCAAAAACCCCGACTAAAGTATGGCAAATATTCAAAAAAATGATTTTCATAATGTGCTAGTAGAATATTAATATGTTACAATCTTGAAAATCGGATCACATTTAAAACATTGGTTAGCTTTATAAGTTTTTTTATACACGAGGTGCCTCACTGTTTAGCCCTATGGCGGCGCTCTGTATGTGCATGTAGGGCACATATTAAAAACTTTAGCTCCTTAACACCTTGTTTATTATCAATTTTTGTTTTTTTTTTTTGTGACTGGTTAAATAAGGACTTATCACAGGACTGGTATAATTTAATACTGAAGTGGGTTAAGCAGTGTCAATTGTCCTAAAATTACCAATCCAGTGACTGGTAAAGGAAGGACATACCACTTAACCCGAATGCTTATTAACACGAAAAAGCCAGTTTGCCATAATTTTACCCATTGGCAGCTGTTTAGTTTTCGTTTATTTTATACGACATGGCCCTTTTGCAACAGTCCATCTTTGGTTAGTCCTGTGCCCATCTTTGGTTAGTCCTGTGGCATGCCACTATGTGATTTAAAGCAGGACAAATGAACCCCTCCTATGGCAAGCCAATGTTAAAGTTGCCAGTTGTTTACATAGGGTAGGATTTAGCAGAGGACCGGTCTCTGGCACGAAGGGACCGATCCTGTGGCACACGTAGAACTGGTCATATTCCCCATAGGGTACGGTGTTGAAAACGTAACAGCGTAACAATAATGATGAGTTTTGGTTTTGAGATTGGAAAAAGTGATATATTAAATCTCATGTTAAAAATACCCCAGTTTAGCAGGAATAACTGTAAATTACTTTGACATTTCAGTTTTTTGTTAAATGTTTTATTCATACAATTTCTATTAACTACATTTGTTAGGCTATGTTTTTGTTGTTCATTTGACTAAATGACAAGAGTTAAGTTGAGTTTGGCGGGTTTTGATTTTTTTTTTTTTTTGTTTGTAAATATTTTGCAATAAATAATTTACTTTGAAATTTCTGGATCATTAATTAACTAAATCGAGCGTATAACACAGTTTATTAACACAGCTAAAGATACAAATACGAATACATACAAATACATTCATTTTAACACAAATATGGGAAATTCCATGTCAAATCAACCAAAGGGTGTACACTAGCTACTCCATATCTTATAATTTTTCGTAAGAATACAGCATATGTTTGAACTAAGACAAAAACAAACTTTGGGGGTGGGTACTGACGTATCTGGATATGGAAATATGAGGTCTTAAAAATCGGAAAAAACTATATAAATGTGAAAAGTTCTACTTACTTAATTGACATTTACTTGAAAAGTGTTATAGGCACTCAACTCATCAAAGTTGCATTTGAGTGGTTATTAAATTACCTTTGATCATACAACATCATATTGAAAGGTCAAAGGTGACATTTCTTGACCTATAAGTCGGGAGGCTATATCTCTGAAAGGGACCTTCTGAAAAATTTGAAAAAAATATATGTTAAAGACGGCTTCTTTCTCTATACTTGCGACAAATTTCTAAGTGGAGGTATTTTTGGATCCAGACACATAAATCGTAATATAAAAGTAGATATTTTACAACGAAATTAAAACGGTGTAACAAGAAGTGTTCGTCCGTGGGTTTCCCCGATTGCAAATCAATTTGGATATGTTATAATGAATCAAGAATCGCGTTTTTTTAAGTTGCCGAATCTCACATTTACAGGTTAAAAAGTGGGATCAAATATGACCCCATTTTCAGTATTTTACGTTTTTTTTTCATATTTTTTCCAAAGAATCTGTACATAAATTTGGCATCTAACGAAAAGAATTTGAAATGCGCATCACAAGTATTAAGTAACATGTCCGACCATGCTCAAATTTTCGTGGTATTGAAAAAACCACATACTTTTTTTAAGGTTTTGTACTGAGTTGTATAGTATAGCCGGTTCAGGTCCAAACTCAGATTTATTATTCTGTAGTAAGTTTTAGTGGGTCAAATATTTTACGATGAAACAAAATTAAGTAATAAATACACGATATTTGTTTCCAAAATTATTATGCATAATTTTGAAACTAGTTTTTCCCTTCCTTCAGAAGAGAGATAAATAATAAAAATCGGTGTAACGGATATGAAAAAGCGAGCATTTAATCTTTAATCTTTAATCTTTAATATCAATTGATTTAGAATATTTTTTGTAGAAAGTGCTTTAAAATGCATTTTTGCGTACATCTACGATATTTTTTGTTGAATATTCATAGTGTTATATATTTTATATACCAATGTTGTGTATAATATTATATGTCGTTGAAAAGGAATTCGCATAAAAAAATGCTATTTTGTACTATATAGTTACATATAAAAAAAAAAAACAAAAAAATTTGCAAAAACTCATAAAATTTTGTATGGGAGCATGTCTTCAAACAGAGATATTCGAAATTTTTTTAAATTTTCTAAAATATGAAGTTTGAGTTATGTTTTGTTCATAAAGTTGCCGCTCTCTTGCGAAATATAGTGATGCGGGAAACTTTCTCTAAAATCCAAAAGCTTACAAATATCGAAGAAAAGAAAAAATACGTGTCTACTAAAACTTAATAGAGAATAATATATAGTCTCCACAAATGCAAAAGAACATTTCTAATTTTTTACAGGAGAAGCAACATACGCCCACAGATATTGTTAAAAAATCTGTGGTCTGTCGTTAGTAAAGAAAACAATTTTGTGGAGAAATGAAGTTCGATGAATTGCTTCCAATTTCTCGAGTTCGCTTTTGTTCGAGTAAACGAGTAACACGATTTTGAGGTTTTGCAATTACTCGATTAATTTTTTAAATAAAGATTTATTTCATTAATTTTTTGTTAAAAGTACACAAAAACACACAAATTTAATAGAAAATCAGCAGTTCCGAAATTTTTCTTACACTAAAAAAAAAACGTTATTTAATATTTTTAATTTAAAATTACATAGTATAAGAGTAAAAAAGAGTGCTTACCCAGAAGCATTTCGGGAAAAGCAATACTTAATTAGCAAGCGCTTCCAAATCAAACAAAATTAAAATACACAAAATTAATAGAAAATCAGCAGTTCCGAAATGTTTCTTACAGAACTACAAAAAAAAACGTTAGTTAATATTTTTAATTTAAAATTACATAGTATCCGAGCAAAAAAGAGTGCTTACCCAGGAGCAGTTCCGGAAGGGAATTACTTAATTAACAAGCGCTTCAAAACCAAAACAGAAGGCATGATTTTTGTTCGCGATGTCCTGCCTGGTATGTCTCTTGAAAGCAAGTGAAAAGTGCTCCTTTCATGTGCTTTAAGAAGCAATAAATTCATGCCTTCATAGGCAATAAAAATCGTTTTTTGTATGTTGACAAGAAAGCCCTTCCTAATTGCAAGGCTGTTCAGCGCTATTTTTTTAAGCATACAAATGTTATTACTGCTTACGAAATCGAGATTATTTTTTGCTGGGATAAAATTGTGCTACTTTTTCTTTTTTTTTTTTTTTTTAAGAGAAGCAACACTCATGAAATTTTTCCTATTAATTAATGTGTTGCTTTCTTTGGAAAGGGGATAGTGGAGAGATGAAAGGTGGTGAAAGATGAAAGGCTCAAACATGGCAACACTGTAATTGCGAGAGATTATAAGCTTAGAACAGTTGCTGCTCGTCCCCTGATGTAGAGTTGGCGAATTTATTGAAGCTTTTTGTTTCCTAGCCTTGATTGATTTTTTTACTTCGGTGGGGTTAAGTGCTATTTGAACACCGAAGGTGGGCGCTGCGATAAATATAAGTGATAAAAAACTCATACACATTATTTTTCTAAATTGATGTTGTCGTCACCGGGAATCCAACCCGTGACCATCTGTGTAGCAGTCCAACGCGCTAACCAATACACCACAACGCCTTGAAAGAGTTTTTGTTTTGTTCTTATAAATTTCGACTTTAAGAAAACTAGGGATATATTTTTTAGGATTTTTTGCAAATAAAAAAAATAATATGGCTTAGCAAGTACATTCCTTGCAAAAATATAAAGAAATATTATTAATTATTTACGGTAGTTAAAAAAAGTTTTAAAGCCAGTTTTAAAGTTCGATTTAATTTTTTTTTTTTTGTAAAATAGGTCATGTTTAAACTATATAATGAAATATAAATAGATCAAAACGAAAGAAAAAAGGCAGCGCCCCATTCCAGGCTCTAACACCAAAGGATACTGATGAATTAAGCTGAATCAATATCTTGAAAAAAATTTTAACACAATCTATAGTTTTTTTATTGTGGAATTTTTTATTTTTTTTTTACTATTTCGATATTTAATAATTTTGGTCTATGTCTCGAAATCTGACCTCCTGGTTTTATTTTTTTATTTATAGTTTCGATATCTACATAAACTGACCTTTTATTTAAATTTAATAATGACTGTAGTTGTTCATGGATATTTTAAAAATCTCCTAATATCCAATTTCTAAAAATATTTTAGTTTAAAAATTGGTCTTGTTGCGTGTTTTCTTCAAAATAACCAAAGAAAATTATTTCTTCCAGTGCATTATTGTAATATGTAAATTAAAACGGTAACGGACATACACTCACGAAGATATAACCCCAGGACTTATAGGTCAATAAAAGTGACTTATGAACTTTCCAAAAAAAAAAATCATATTGTATATCAAATCAAGTGTAACACTTTTGAACAACCTGTAGCACTTTTCGAGAAAATTATAATTAAGTAAGTACAGCTTTTTACATTTTTCTAGTTTTTTCCGATTTTTAAGACCTCATATTTTCGGATCCACATGCGTCAGTGCCCCAAATTTCAGTAATTTTGGAAACAATGATATCAAAAACAGCATTATTTTAAGTTGAACTGAGATGGTTCAACCCATATATGACTGCTAATATGGAGGTATTTCCGAAAAAAATAAAACAAAACTCATTTTATTTATTTATTTTTTTTTGCCATAATAAATGTTAAATATTTCATGTCATTAAAAAAATAAATAAATGTTCAAAGAACAGTTAATCATAATGATTTATTTAGTGTATGTTCATTATAATGTCCCTTAACTTGCGAATTATCGATTTTTAGTTCTAACTAATTCTAAAAAGGAACAACTTTAGCCTTATAGTATGAACACTAGATATATTTTTTTGATTATGTATTTGGAATGTCTCAGCTAAAATTTACGATAAAAACCATTATATTTGATTGCGCCATTGATACACTTTAAGTCAATTACAGGCAGTGAAATTTTAATAGACGCTTATAAACTTTATGTATTATTTATTTAATATGCTAGTAAATTTGTCAAGGATAAGTGTTCAAAATACATGATAATATAGTTATAAAACTTATGTAACGGTACTTTTTCTAATAAACCAAAACATTTAAAGGCCTGTTAGCTTATATCATAATAACCAAAGTTTAGGGCTTAAACATATGTATGTATGAATGCAAAATTTATAATTTTTTTATTTTTACATTGAACCAACACTCAGGGGATACCCCCTACTAATGCATTGAATTTTGTTGATATCAGGAAAATAGGTTGTGGGGTGGAGGAAAGAGGAAATAGTGTTTGTGGACATTTGACTAAAATTTAGATTTATTGTAGTAATGCTAATGAAATATTAATCTAAATGAATCTAATCTAATTGCGTGACCTTGTGTGTCAATATAAAAATTTATATGGAAATATCTGTGGTTAATATTAAACTCTGTTTATTTTTCGAAAAGTTACTCGACCTAAATGAAATTTAAATAGACTCAGCTCATAACTTTGTTAAAAGAGTTGGAACACAATTCAAGTTTTTTGCATTTTTTTAAGTAAAGTAAATTCCGGGGAATAAATGTGGACTTTGCAAGCCGAAAACCAAAGTTTACACCACAAATGTCAGCGGACTAAAAAATTGTTACTTAATGAAAATTATACGAAAATTATAATTCAACTGAGGAATGTTGTGCAAAATAAATATTTTCGAGCCTTTACTACATATATTGGCAAAAATATATTTTTCCCATAATGCCAAATCAAAGATAATTTAACTAAAACTGTAGAATTTGTTAAGGAAAGTGTATTTTAACTTGTTCTGCAGACTAAAAATATACTGATTAAATAAAGTTATTTTATCGATATACACCCCTGTTACGGCTTTTAAATCAGAGCGAAAGTGAAAATTTTAGAATTTTTCGGTGTTCTAGCGAATAAATCACAACGTTTTTCCCTATTTTTTATTCGTTTTAATTCGTGTAAAAAAGTCTGGTCGAAAGTTAAACGAATGCCCTTTTTTTCTAATAAATTACAATTTAGGGTCAAAAATGGCGCTTAATATTAAAAATTTAAAACTTTTTTTACTTATTTCTGATTTTATTGTATTTTTGGTTGTATTGTTTTTACTCTAAAAAACTGTTTTAAAAAAACATTTTTTTGTTTTGATATTCTAGAAAACACTCAACCAAATTGACAACAATGGTAAAGGGTCCGCCAAATAACTTTTTTTTTTTTAAAAAGCTATAAAAAAAAATCCGGATTTTTTCTCAAATTTCTTTTTTTATTTGAAAGTACAATCCTTCCGGCTAATAATGGAAAATAATTTCATTCAAATGGCTGCCTCGGCTGGCCATGCAGTAGCCTACACGATCGGTCCAATTTGTAAGCACATTATAGATTGTGTGCAGCTGTATTTCACCAATGGCTTCACGAATATTGTCCTTTAAAGCGTCAATTGTCTCTGACTTGTTGGCGTAACACTTATCTTTGACGGCACTCCACAAATAATAGTCCAACGGTGTCAAATCGCAGCTCCGAGGTGGCCAAACTACATCAGATCTGCGCTGATAATGCGATCTTCAAAAACAGGGCGGAAAACATCGAGTAGTAGCTTCGGCTTTGTGGCACGTAGCGCCGTCCTAGTTGAAACCAAATGTTGCCAATATCCTCCAATTCAATTTTTGTGAACAAAAATTCGTTCAACATGGCCCGATAACGATCGCCATTGACTGTAACGGCCACTCCTAACTAACGGCAACATTACCATGATTTTCAAAGTAATGTCGCAATATTTCCCAGCGTTGTTCAAGCGTATACACAACCATATTCGTTCAGCGGAAGGATAAAACTAATTATCTGTCAAATCAGACATGAACTAAGTGTTACCATTCACGAAATAAGCACTAGTTGAAAAAAAACCTTAGATGGCGGACCCTTTAGAAGCATTTCTTAAAACCACAAGTTTTTGGCACTTTGATAATAATTTCGAAAAAAATCGAGTTTTCGAAACCTTTTAGGATTTGCGAACACCAAATTTCAATTTCGTGTGATTTAAAAAATTCGTTCTAATTGCAAACGTTCTAAAGTAGGGACATGGGCGATAGTGATTTACCGAAAAAACTCTGCAAAATAAAAACCATTCAAAATACCAACATTTTTGCCTTTAAAAGATATCATAGAGTAAGTATATACCCAGTAAAAAACACTGCTTACATGCAAGCAGGTTTGTAAGGGAGTAAGCCAAAAAGAATCTCTTACAAACCTGCTTACATATGCTATGATTTTTATATGGCAAATTCCCACTTGGAAGCATAACTTTCGGGCAAAATAAACGCTGATTTTAGCGCTTATAAAAAGCTGTGATTTCATGGCTTGCAGTAAAATCGTATTTCATGTCTACGTTATTACGATTAAAAGTAATAATATGATAATACATAACTTATTCTATATAAAATTCTACAGACATTTATTTTTTGATGTTAACATTTTTGACATAGAATCACCCTGATTGTCTTAGGCGTTGTCGTAATCCGACAGCTGGCGTTGTCGTTTTTAAATTTTTGTGGTACCGTGTAAAAAAATTAGTTTTTCTTAAAAAAAAAAACTTAATAAAGCCATAAACATGTTAAGTGTGGCTGCATTTTCATCATCTGATGAAGAGGAAGAGTACGGAATAAGTGAGTTGATTGCCTTGCGAAGACAAGTAAGGCAGCAATCCAACATATAATCGCTTTCAAACAGCAAGTAAGTAGGAAACAATATTTTTGAGACAACTAATTTTTTTTTTTGTAGATTTATAAGTTATTTTAGATTAAATAAAGATGCGTTTAAGTATTTTTTGGAAAAAAATTAATGGAAAAAAAAATTTGGAGAAAAATTAATGCAAAATATTTTAAGGCTCGCAGCTACGATGAGATTACGTGCTGAAGGTAGTTACCAAAAGGGTGCTGGTAATGACTTCAACATAAGTCTATCTCAAACTTCAGTAAGCAAAGTATTTAGGGAGTGCATTGATGTTATGTACAATGAGCTTTGTCCAAGATGGATTTCTTTTCTAATGAATAAAAGTGAAAGGAATGAAATTACGGAACATTTTTATGAAAAAACTTTATTTGCCATTTTCAAATATTGTCGTAATTAAATATTTTTACGACAATTTTCAAAAAATTTTAGAATAAATAAGACATACGCAATACGGAAATTGTAATAGACTTACCGACAGTGTTACAATTTAGTCGTTTTCGATACACACAATACCGTTTTGTACAAACGCCCTATAATTTACACGACAACGCCTTAGACAATCAGGGTGAATATAATCATTATATTTTTTACCGCTCCACGTGCTAACTCTTCAGAATCAGTTAAACGACTAATTATTTTCGTATTGCATACTCGAGAACAGCAAACAAAATCGGAAATCACTCGGGAAAATTGATACAGATCGTTTATAATACACAATATGAAACTTTCTGCATTACAGCCTGCATCCTTATAAGGGATTACGGTAAGCTGCTTACAACCTGCATCCTTGTTAGGCAAAACAGTTAGCTCAAAATTTTTGTTTGTTCATTTTTATACGAAAATTATTTGTTTCTTGTGCTGCTTCTAAGTATTATGTAATATTAAGCACTTACAGCAGCGCATTTGTTTTATCCTGCTTCTAAAAACACGAAAATTGTTTACTGGGTAGTAGCAAAAAAAAAATTAGCGTTATTTTGCTCAAAAGCTTTGTGTTCTATCAGTTAAAGATATTTTTTATGGCTATATTATATTTTTTTATGATATAAATTTAGAAGGTCAACATGTTGGAATTTTGGTCTGAAAAATTTGTTTTTATTGATTAATTTTGTATGAAAAGAGCAAAACTTGACTTGATATTTAATAAACAATATAAAAAGTTTACACTTACAAGGAGCGTCGTCCGATGAATTCCCTCCGATCTTAATGAAATTTGAATTAGTGATAAAGAAAAATAATAAATAATGGACACGTTCTTTTTCAGCGGGCTAAACTCACGCTTAGGGGTTAAAAGGTGGTTCCAAAGGTAATATATTTTTATATGGAAACATGTATAAAACTACTGAAATTAAGATTTTTTTGGACGCAGCTTTGATGAACTTGAGAAAATGAAAATGTTAATACCTATGTTGCCTATGTAGTGTCTTAGGGTAGCCAATTATATAAAATACTAAAAATATAGGTTAAAAAGCTCTCCAGAATAAAGTCGCATGAAAGCCGAACAATTTCGAATGTCGAAAAAAGTTCAGACTCCTAATCAGTTAAATTTAATAGTTATTAATATGCCCATTAAACTATTACTCTTTAACAAAACGCCAGTTTTATTAGGACTTGAAATACATTTTAATTTTAGCAACGAAAAATACTTGCAATTTATGGGACATGTTTCGTATACCAGATCATACGCCTCCAAAAGCTCTTTCATTTCGTAACCAACTTGTCTAAAAATGTTTGTAAAAAAAAATTCGAAATAAGCGGAAAAAATGAAAAACATGCTCCGCTAAAAAAAATACGTTTTCCTTATTTGTTTTTTTTTTCTTGTATCACATATCCAAATTTCATTAAGATCGGATAGTAACAATGGGGATATTCCTCTTGTTGGAATATTATGTAGGTAAAGACCACCGCAAATGCAGTTAAAACCAAATGAAACTTCGCGTGAATATAGAACCACTAAAACTTCATTAAATTCAACTAATAACGTCATTTGTTTAAAAAACTAAGCACAAATGATAAAACGATAAAATTAATGTAAATTCATAGTACAGTTGTTAAATGTGGTTTAATTTTTTTTTTTTTTAATGAACTACAAATGTAGCTAGTCAAAAATTAAATTTCTTCTATAAAAGAAAGACTCGCTAGAACAAGGATATAAGCGACAAACTTAATGAAAACACGTATTTTTTTGCATAATACGATATTTTAACAATAAATACATCATTCTGTAAAGAAATTTTGCTGAAAATGTTCATGATTTTTTGACTGCAAATTTTTCAAAAAGTGTAATGTTACGGTTCGCAAAACTTACTAAATTGAAAATTTGAAATGCGTTTATACATTGCACTTAAGTAGTCAACATATTTAACTAATAGCCTTTGAAATCGAAAATATCCTAAAATTAATAAAAGAAAATATTAAAAAATGATGGCAATATTAACACATTCAATTCATTCAAATGTCTTAAAATCAATAAAAATATATTGAAAATTTACTGCAATTTTAACACATTTAAATGCAAAAGGCAACCACTTGCATGTAAAATATTTGAATGAAATTTTTTACAATGAAAACGAAAATTATTCAAGTTCGAGGAGATATTCTATATTTCTTTATTAGGAGATTGTCCTAACAAATAATCTATAGAGTTTGTTTGTTTTAAAATTTATTATTTGACCCTTTCAGGAATGTGTTGATAGATCTATTTCGGGAATTTTCTAGGTTCCCATCATCAGAACACGTTTTGAAAGAGGTAACAATCACATGCAAAACATCAAGTAGTCATATAAACTAGTTTCCTCACTAAATGAGAACTAATATATTTATGAGCTCGATGTTAGAGATTATCACCATTGATCAAAAAATAAATTGAAAACTTGTTTGTTATGTGCAAGGCCCACCTTTGGTGGATATTCAATAAACGTTTTTTGTTTGTTTTCCTCCTTTTTATTTTTTGTTTCGATTATAAACAAAAACAGGGGTAGTAAACTAGACTGTACTTTGTCTTTAATACAAGTTTGATATAATGTTTATTAAAAATAAAATTATGTTTTTCGACCTTTAATTGCGCAATGAAAATGAAAAATTAAATATCGAGGCCATACTCTATATTTGAAATTTTTACACGGATTAGAATTGTACTCTCGAACTGTGATCCTAAACAATTAAAAAAATGTGAATAGAATTTTCCGCGATTTTCTCTTTTCCTGTAAAGTTCTGAAAATGGATTATATACCCTTAGTGGAGCGAGGCATTCAAATTACTGATTGTTCACTTAAAAATAAAACTGCTGCATTACTACTCAAATAACTACAAATATTTACAGCAGAAGTTTCCCGAGTGTAAATGCGTATATTAAAATTGCACTTACTGTGGTAGGTAGAGTTGTGCTTAATAGCATATAGTTCATTAAGTTCATTTCCATTTAATCAAATAGTTCGTTCTTTCAGTTCATATACTTGTTCGACAATTATTTATGTTTTTTTTTTTTAATTATTCGTGTTGGTCAATCGTTGGTTTAACAAATCTGCACAGTAGTTAGAAGCAAAAATCACAAAAGAATTGAAAAAGTTAATTTTTATCCGTTCATTTGGGATTTTCTTTCATGTCATGGAGATTTAATAAACAAACAATTGACCAATATAATAAGCGGAAAAAAATGGTCAAACAAATACTTAGAATACTATGTGTGTAAAAACCACTGCAAATGCTGTTAAAAACAACTGAAATTTCACTTAAAGAAAGACGACTTACATTTCAGTAAATTCAATCAACATTGTCATTTGTTTTTAATGTTCAAAAAATTATTAACAATTGTAGTAAAAATGAACCATATGTAAGTAAAAAATAAACAAACATTTATTTTTTTTTTTATTTTTTTAAAAACCAAAAAGCTACCGCAAAAAAATAAATGTAAAAATCATAACACGTTCATTTGATGTGGTTTGTTTTTTTAAATGATCTAGAAGGTTAGTAAAAAATTTAAATTGTTCTACAAATGACTGACATTAACATTAAAAATAAAGAAACCCAAACAACTACATATTTTTAAAGCACAAATTCCCTGAGTGTACTTATGAACTAAAAGAATGACCTAGTTCAATAAATGGAAATGAACTAAAAACTATTAAGCACAACTCCAGTAACAGATCTTCATTTCAACTTAAATATTCAGTCTTCAGTTTTGTTGCAATCTTAATTATGATTTTTTTATTTCCCTTTTTTATATTAAAATTGTTTAAATTCAGTTTAATTTATTTCATATTCTCTAAAACTTTTCATTTTATTCCTTAACATTCACTCTCTTTCTTCGCTAAAAGCAGTGCGTCCTGTTGTAAAACTAACTCATAAATTGTAGATATTTCGTAACATAAAGATGAGCGTAAAAGGAAATTTCAAAAATAATAATTGAAGGGTGCGTGTGGTCTAAATGTTTAGAAGTTAAATGGTTTTCTTCATTTATTTCTTCTTCCTGACTCAGTAGGCACCACTAATGGATATTACTTGTTTAGTTAAGGAAAACTAAACTAAAATGAAGTATTTTTATAACTCAATATGAATTATATCATCATGCTGATGGCCAGTCATAAGCAAAATCGTACATTGCATAAAACCGCAGAGAATTTCATACAATCATGCAAAATGATTAAGTAAATACTGTTGTGGCAATTTAGCTGCTTGACGGTTTTTATATTAAACATTGACAGGAAATAGACATTGGATTACATTTTTCATTTAAACAACACGGAAATTAAACTGAAAATTTAATTTGTTACTCTTGGCCATAATTATTTTACATGCATATTAAACAAAATGAAATGACAAAATTATTTGACATGCAAACATACAACAGCAACTTTTAGCATGTCGCTTTAAGTATTTAACATTTATTGTGAAATAAGGGCCTTATCATATAAATTTGTTTTTAATTCGGTTTACTGTGATAATTATCCTAATTATAACTTTGGCGAAAGGTTGACATTTCTGCTTAATATAATGATTTGTTAATTTAATAAACAATTTTGTGGTTTGGAATGAGAACCAAATCTAAACTAATATAGAATATTTGTTAGACTATTGAACCACAGGCAAGTATGCTTGCACAATGGTTTTGGGGACTGCAGAGTATTGCAAATATTTAAAAATATGTTAGAACTACAATGCGTATACTGAATCGAATAATACATGTGAAATATTTCATCGTACGCATTTTAGTTTTAACATGCAAATGTTTGAATATTTGAGATAATCAGTATTTAACGAATATTAGCTTCAAAACGAGTCCACGTTAAATGGAGTACACTAATAGAAATAAACGTGTTGAAATAGCGGAAAAAGATACTAAAAATTAGTTAAAAATGATAAATGAAAATTTAGCAGATTTGTTTGCTAAATACTACTAAAATAAGACATACAAAATTAAATCTGTTAACTTTATAAAAATTTTAGTTCGATGTGAATTTTAGTTAATTGAAAATAGCATTTTACTGTGTAAAATTAGCAAAAAAATTTACTAATTACTTGTAGACTCAAAATAGCAAACAAAAACTGTAATATTAACAAAAATTTTGTTGTAAAGGGTCCGCCATCTAACGTTTTTTTTCAACTAGTGCTTATTTCGTGAATGGTAACACTTAGCTCATGTCTGATTTGACAGATAATTAGTTTTATTCTTCCGCTGAACGAATATGGTCCGCATGTTCGTTATCTTGTGAAAAAAGTGAAAGAAACTGGCATCCTCATCGATAAACCAAAGCGTGAAAAGCCAAAAACAGTACGTACACCCGAGAATATTGCTGCTGTGGCAGAAAGTGTGCGTGAAGCGACATCAACATCAATTCACCGTCGTTCTCAACAATTGAACATTTCGGAGACATCATTGAGACGAATTTTCCATAAAGACCTTGGTATGACGCCATACAAAGTCCAATTGATCCAGGAGTTCAAAAAAAAAAAGTTATTTGGCGAACCCTTTATTTACCAAAAATTTAGTAGAATGCAAATAACAGTTCATTTTGCTTAAATCAACAGAAATTTTTGCCAAAAAATTGTATATTGCTGATTCGCATAGAAAAAAATTAAAATTTTTTTTTGTTTAATTTCACATTCTTTAATAATATTTTTGTCTTCTAATATTAAGTAAATGTTTTTGTTAATTTTAGCAGATTATATTGTTACTTTCAATATCCTAAAAATTTGATTAAATATAGGTTAGGTTAGGTCGAAAAGAGGGTTCGGAGAAGGGAAAATGCTTCGCTAATCCGACTCAAGTCCCTGAGAACTTACACTTAAGCCAGAATTTCGGCTTGCTGTGCGCTCTAAAAAATCGGTTCTATGTCACCTTTCTACCCCAGGAACTCCGTCTCACTGACGAAACTCCTCAACTTCTTCCATCCTATGCCCCTAAGATCCCCCAATGTGGATATTGGGTCACTGGATAGTATTTCGACCCGGATCCCGGCAAATGGCGGGCATTCACAGAGATAGTGTTCCAAGGTCTCCTCGTCCTCCCGACAGGCCCTGCACACTTCATAGTCCGCCCTACCAATACCGTGGAGATGGGCCCTAAGTGTCGAGTGTCCCGTGAGGATTTCCATCAAAAGACTCAGTTCCTTCCTACTGAGATTCAGAATTTCCCTCGTCTTGTCCGTGCCCGGGTTACCCCAGAGAATACTCGTAGTCCTGCCAACACCCGTATTTTCCCAGATGGTCCTATGCATGGTGTCAGCCCAGTCCACCAGATCCGCCTTGAGAGCTCGAAAAGGTTTAGCGTTCCCCAAAGTGACTAATTCCAGGGAAGATCCTCCCCTAGTCAAATCATTAGCCACTTCGTTCCCCGCTATACCACAGTGTCCCGGCACCCATATAATCTCAATGCGTCCCCGTGCAGAGAAATCGTTAATTTCCCCTTTACATCTGAGTATCATCATTGATCCCACAGAGTCCGTAGATAAAGCCCGGATAGTCGCTTGGCTATCGGTGAAAATCACAATATCACCGATCAAGCCCATGATATTCACCTGCTTAATGCACTCCGTAATCGCGGTGACCTCCGCCTGTAGTACGGTATTATGGTCAAGAAGACGGAAGCATTTGCGTACATTGAAGTCAGCGTCACAGAAGCCCAGACCCGTTTTCCCATCCAGTGGATCCCGGATGGTTCCCCAAGAAGGTATCATTTAACCATGGTTCCCTGTCGGATATTAACGTGTCACAGAGCGTCGTGACAGACCTCTCTGAAATCCTGTCGCAGTCCCATTCTAGGACGCAATACCCTGGCAACTGGTCCAAAGTTGTACAGTGCCCGGTAATATGGCCATTACTGTCCCATTCCCCGGTAGCCCTCAGCCGCATCATAGTCAATGCGGCCTCGTACTTCACCTGTACCTCAATTGGACGAATTGCTAGAATAGTCTCGACAGCCCTAGTAGATGTGGTTCTCATTGCGCCACTAATGCCCAAACAGCATAGGCACTGTACCTTCTGCAATAGTTAAAATAACTAAATATTTGTATACTCAACAGATTTATTTTTGTTATTCTTATAGTACTACTATTTAGTAAAAAAAAAAAAATCTGATAAGTTTAGCAGTTTTTTCTGCAAGATCATTTTTATTTAATTTTTAGTAGCTTTTTTGCTATTTCTACAGGTTTATTTCTATGAGTGTAACTTTCTGAATAGACAAAAAAAAATCTGAACTTTTTTTATAAATAAAAAATAAAAACATTAGGCGATCTTTCGATAAATTGAGCTTTATAGCTATTACACAAAAACTCCGGAATTCAAATTATGACACTTTGTATGTACTAAACTGGTTAAGATTTTTTTTTTTTTTTTAATACACACAGAAAAATGAAGTGCCTACAGAATCGAAAAGTATATTTTGGTGACTTCAGTCCATAAAGTCGGTTAGTACAACCATATCCAAATGCTATTTCTGAATATTTTGGGTGTTGCAACTAAAATTCAGTTGTGTTAGCCGAATTTTGTTGTCAAAGCCAATATTGAGTTGCGCAAACCGATTTCTGTAGTCGGACCCGAATTTTTGATGGCAAATGGCAAATATCTGAACACAGAACAATAAAGTGCAAACCTTACTGAAAATTATATTTTGGTGGCGACAACAAAAAAAATAGTTTAGTGCTATTATAACTAAATGTGATTTCTAAATATTTTGGATGCTGCAAATAAAATTCAGTTGCATTAACCAAACTTTGTTGTGAAAACCAATATTCAGTAGTTAAAATCGATTTCAGTTAAGAAACGGCTAAATATTTTTCTGTGTGTACTATCCCTATGGGGAATGAGGAGTCATTTGAACTAAAAGTGACTGGTTAAATAAGGACTTATCACTGCACTGATATAATTTAATACTGAAGTGGGTTAAGCAGTGCTAATTGTTCTAAAATAACCAATCCTGTGACTGGTAAAGGGAGGACATACCACTTAACCAGAATGCTTATTAACAAGAAAAAACCAGTTGGCCAGAATTTTACCCATTGGAAGCTGTTTAGTTTTCGTTTATTTTATACGACATGGGCCTTTTGCGACAGTCTTGTGGTATGCCCATCTTTGGTTTGTCCTGTGTGTGCTAAAGTTGTCAGTTGTTTACATAGGTTAGGGTTTAGCAGAGGGCCTGTCTCTGGCACGAATGGACCGATCCTGTGTCACACGCAGAACCGGTCCCATTCCTATAGGGATAATTCACAATTCGATCTATCGGACTTTCACGAATTTTGAGAGTTTTTTGAAAATAATGGTGTTTTTAGCATGGTTGGTAACCGAATCGAGGCGGGTATCAGAAAGGGTAACGCTATTTTCTTTTATTTGGGTAACGGTATGTTAGGGATATCATTACGGTACTTCACTTATTTCGGTAACGGAAGTTTAGCGGTAGCGGTGCTTTATTTATTTTGGTAACATTAAGAAAACGATTTTGTAGTAATTTCGGTAACGGTGTTTTAAAGGTAGCATTATTTAAGTTATGCAGGTAATGTCAATGCATACAGATGTTTTTAACCGCAATATGCCCGAGTTCTAATGACTGGCTAGTTTATGATCAAACTTTTTGGAAATATATTTATTTACAGCGATTTTTTTTTAGATCTTGTCATATTATTTCGTTAACGTTATTTTAAGGATCACGCTATTTCAATTATTTCGCTAACGATATTTTAACGATAACGTTATTTTAGATATTTCGGTTACGGTATTTTAGGGCTATTGGTTATATCGGTAAGGGTTTTTTACGGATAACGGTATTTAAATTATATCGGTAACGGCGTATTAGGGATAACGATAATCAGCTGAAACTGTTTTGAATCAATAACGGTATTTTAGCGATATTGCCTGCAATCCATGGTTTTTAGTAATTTGTTTTCCTAATTGCAATATGGCGACACTGGGGAACAAGTTTTTAACATTTTTGTGTTTGTTGGAGGAAAATTTATAATTTTTCGCATTAAAAGAAAAAATGGAATAATTTACTGTATACTAAAGTTCTTGATAGTATCTTTTAATTTTACAAAACAAGTAACTACTGGATGACAAATTTTTCTAAATACAAAAATTTTTTTCCATAAGTCCGTAGCAAAATCAGCGTAAAACCTTTATAGTACCGGTATTCTTTCTATAAATTAAAAAAATTTAAAAAAAAGTCCAATACAGAAATGTTAAAAACTTTATTTTTTAATTAATTATACGGCAACCCTTCAACAATAGTTTTCAATTTTGTTTTATTTAATTGTGTTAAGACCTCAAATTATCACATGCTTTCTACTGCGTTATTATATCTCTCTCCTATGAAGCATTTTCAGGCCTTAAATGTAGGTGTTGCTTAAAGCAACGGCTGTTAATTATTGCACACTTAAAATAAATAAATACATTGTTCCATATTTTATTCGTATTATATAGGGCAATAAGTACTGTAAGTTTTACATTCGTATGATATATTTTTTTCTTTAAGTCTCATATGAGGAGACTTTAAAATTAGAAGAACAAATACATGCCATAAATTTGTTTTTTCCAAATTTGTTTTCACAAAAATATTAAAAAAAACATGTTAGAGGTGAAAATATATATCGGCCATTCCACTCAAAATCAGCCAAAATCTGGCCTTGGGTTATGGACACACTGAAAGTTTGGCGTCTTTAGTTTTTCAAATTTCGAAAAATCCACGGTTAGTTTTTTTGAAAAATGAGAAAAATTCACGCAGAAAACCTTGAATTTTTCGAAATTTGAGAAACTAAAAACGCCAATCTTTAAGTGGATAGTTTCTAAATTCAAAATTCAATTGAAAACGAAACACAGAAGTTCAAAGAATGCACTTTTTTGAACGGTCTTCGGTGGAACAGCCGATATATGTGTTTAAGATGAAAAATATTTTTGTTATAAAAAATAATATGTTTAATTTTCTTCGATCTTCTTTTATTATATATGATTCTTCTTCGAGCTTAAGATCTTTTGTTAAAACGATTGTAAATTATTAATTTCCAATATTTCGTCTCCACATTGGGAGACTTCTTCAGGGAAATTTATTTTAATTTAATTTTTATCAATTTTAAAATTTTTTAAATAACAAATTTTAAAAAAGGCGGGAAAATAAATTTTTAAATAAATATTTGTTTTTTGTCAATATAAAAAAATCCCAGGATATTTTAAATTGAAAAACAATTTTTGAGTTGAAAAAAAAATTGTGGAGAAAAAAAATTTTAGGTGAAATAAAAATTTGAGGTGAATTTTAAATATTATTCACCTCTAAACGCTTGACGCTACCATGAAACTTTACAATTATACACCAATTTGTATGTAACATTTAGAGGTACCCTCATATTTTCGCTCATGAGCTGCTGGACCGATTTTGAAACCAAACTTCTCGGGAGAATTTATTTGAAAATAAATCACTTGTGTTTTGTCGATGTGATCGGCTTTTTAACAGAGAAACTGACAGACAATCTGTCCGTCTGACAGTTTCTCTGTTAAAAATACATCGCAACATCAGGTTAAATTTGAGAAAGGATCAATTGTACAGGGACTTTGACCTATATTTCGATGAGTTACAAATGCCGAACTGATATATACAATTATCACATATGGTGGAGGGTATAATAAATAAAAATTTTATATTAACAATGAGTTTAAGACCATTACATATTCCAAAAAAAAATCTTGTTTTTCATTAGAAACTTTAGTCTCTTTTGATGTCATTATATCTGAACTTAATTAACAACCCATGTTTGCAGACAAGCGCATTTCTAATTAGCAAACACTTGTGCAACTAATCCTGTTGATCTGCAATTCTCAATAGACATATTAACGAAACAAATAGAAACATTTGTATACAAAGGGTTTGTTACACACATAAACAGTTGCAAACATATAATGAATATCACATTAAATGGATCCACGATAAACTTACTAAATTTTATTATAAATATATCGTTATCAAGACAAGGAACAATTTAATATGTTAACCACCAAAGTAATGGAAAATGCAATGTTAAATAAAATTTTTTAAATATAATTCTGATTTAATTTCTTTAACACTTTCAGGACCAAAATTTTAATTTTGTCTGTAGCTAAAAAATTTAATGACGAATATGATGGTTTTAAGACGAGTACGGATTTATTCTTAATACTTCGAATTTGAAACAGAGATACAGATCATGTGCGTAATCCAAAAATCTTGAAATTTTTTTTTTTAATATGGCCAAAATTAAAACTAATACTTACTTTGCACATTTTTAATATCACAGCCTGGAAAATTATCACCAATAAAAAAACATGTTTAAATTGTTTCTGAATATAGTTGATTAGATAAATCTTTTTTATTTTACAAAATTTGGTGTGCTTAAAACTAATAAATGTAGATACATTGAAGATAATATTAAGTATCATTCTAGAAAGTGGACATTTACTGTTAAACGCCTGAAATATATTTACAGTTGTGATTATACATATAAATGTACAATTATTTCGTATTAGCAGCTATATATTCAGATACAAAAGTTGGAATTCAAGTTCAGGTCGGAGATGTTGCAAATTTGTTATTGTTAACAAAGTGTCATACAAACTTTTGATTGATAAACCAACACCCTACTGCTTATAATTCTCATTAAATTCCTGATTCTTCTATATCATTATCTTCCTCTTGCAAATTCCACGCCCATTTATCGCATTCCGCCCCTTTTCAGTTCGACTACCAATATTTGTAATTGATGGACTCGTACAAAATTTGAAGGCTATATAGCTAATATAGAACCCTAGATATTTAATATTAATATTAATTTTGTATATGAGCTTAATATTCACTTTGTATGGGAGCTGCCACGCCCACTGGTATGATCCCGCCCAATTTTCCCATGACTATTCATAATATAATCAACGTGCACAAATTTCTAAGACTCTGGCTATTATAGAACTGTAGATATATTATATTAAATATTTACTATGTATGGGAGCTGACACGCCCACTGGTCCGATCACGCCCATTTTTCAAATGACTATTAACACTATCAAATAATCAACGTGCACAAATTTCTAAGACTAAGACTATTATAGTACTGTAGATATATGATATTAAATATTTACTTTGTATGGGAGGGAACCATAATTTTCAATCTTAATTATCTTTTAAACAAGAGCTAACCTAAAAAAAACGGTTAGCACCACAGGATTCAGCGTACTCGAATTAGGTTTACCCACCGTGTGCCCCGTTTGTTACAAAAAAAAAAGTGTCCGATTCGAGCACAGTGATATTAATGCTTAACAACTTAAGCATTTTTCACAAATAAAGATGAAACTACTTCATATATCATGAGATACATGAGACATTAAGTAGGAATAAACCACGAGTCTTCAAATCATATTAATTTTTTGGTACACAAATACTTCGTGTAGCCTATAACACATCTACAGAAAAACAAATATTTCGCTACTTTTTTCAATTAAATCAGTTTGTTGAAAATTTTAAAAGCTGACAATTAAAAATTAATTGAATCAATTAAATATTTGCTCAAATTTGGAACTTGCTTGACATTTTTTTATATATAGCTCTAATGCATACAACATTGTTGTTGTTTTTTGTAATATTTATGTAGATGTTTTTTATAAATGTTTATGTTTAGTGGCATTAGTAATAAATATTTTAAATTCATTTCAAATGAATTAGATATAAACTCTTATTGTGTTTATTACTTTTTAAGTTTAGTCATTTAGTTTCAGTTGTTTAAATATGAATATTTATATATTCTAATACATTATCATAATATTGATAATGTATATAATTAAATTTTTATAGTATAATTTTGTTGAATAAAAATTAAAAAATAGTTTTAACCCATTAATGCCTGCTCATAGATCGGCTCGTACGATCTTAATCAAATTTGGATATATGTCCAACAGGCATTGGTGTAATAGTTTTACTTTCAATTTGCCATCTCTGCCAAAAAATCAACATGCTATTGTTATGACATTTTGTATACTGTTTTCATTCTCTTAGTGTCATTTTTATGCATTATCATCCCACATGTAAAAAAAAAATCACAGTAATAAGAAAAAGGTGTAATAAAATAGAAAAAAGTTATAAGCTTGCTGCCTATAAACAGTTGTAAGTACAATAATTTTTTATATTATATTTGGCAAATATTTTCATCGTTTAATTATGAATATATTCATCCATTTTCAGATTGTCGTTATCTAAAACGGAATATTTGGATTTAAAATCATTCGTCGACAGAAAGTTGTGACTGCTATCGAAATGCAAGCTATTTTTGATAGTTGGTCTGATGAAGATAGTGATGGAGGAGAGAATTTTGTAGAGCACGCAAACACCGTTGAGGTCATAATAACGCCACCCGACGTTGTCGAAAGTCTTAGTGATAATTAGGAATTGGACGACAATGTTCAATTGTTGCGCGATGAACAGGAGTTGCCTCAGGAGATTGCCGGACAGTTTGAAATTGAATGAGTTTACGATGACAGCAATGAGCACATGTCATCGGGTGGTAATAATGATATGGATAACGTAAATGAACCCGAAATTGAAGAAGAAAATGATATACCGGTGGCCTCAACATCTAGTGGCCGTGGTCGTAAATCAATTCTGAAATCAAGAAATGCACCGAAGCGACCCAGAATTCATCAAGAAATGAAACCAAGATGGTCTCGGTCGCAAAATTATCAATTCGATAAAATTCCATTTGATGATACGGCAACTTCATACAAAGCAAAACAAATTGAAGCTTTGAATCCAGTGCAGATTTGGGAAAAATTCATTTATGAGGAGGTCTTGAACCTCTTGGTCACTTCCACCAACCAATATGCTGTGACCAACAATTGTCCATAATTTATTACATCAAGTAGTGAAATGAAAACGTTTTTGGGCGTATTCTATATCACTGGTTACCACACCTTGCCACAAATACATAGTTATTGGTCAGATCGAGAATCGAGCACTTATAAAAAATGTATTCCGAGAGACAGATTCAAACGATTGAATAACCGCATTTGGTCAACCAATACAATAATTTCATGGGAGGCGTGGACCTTTTTGACAATGCAATAAACAATTACCGAATTCGGATTTGGGGAAAAAAGTGGTACTGGCCATTAATCACAAATGTGTTTGATGCGGCTATGGTAAAGGCATGGAAACTTCATTGTTTTTGTCGCAAGTACGAAAAGAAAACACCCATGTCTCAATACGAATTCCGAGTAGAGGTGTGCGAATCGATTATGATAAAGTCAAATTGTCGTCATACGGGTAGAACGTCCGCTTCCGGGGCACAACAGGTAATGCGTTACGACCGTATGGATCACTTCATTGGAAAACTTAATTCTCGTCATCGTTGCTCTCAATGTGGTGGCAGAACTGAATATGGTTGCTTGAAGTGCCAGGTGAACTTGCATTCTGCTCCCTGCTTTCTGGATTACCACACTGGTGTTGAGCCAGATGACAAGAAAATTGCTAAAGCTAAATAATTTATCTTTAACAAATATCTCGTTTTCTAAATAAAAACACAAACTTTTTGATTTTAATGTGAGTTTTATTCAAAATAAAATAAATATTTCCTTATTGCAAAAAAATTTTTTTTTTTTAGTACACACCATGGACTGTTGGGTATTCAAATACCCAATTTCGTTAGAACTGAACTCACGACCAGGTGTGTAAATTTATTTCTGTTCGCCTTTCTCTATTAATTAGAGGATACCAATAGCTATCCGGTAAAAGTACACGTTTTTCGTAATTGCCATTTTTCTATGTTTTGAGGCACTTTTCCTCTCCATTTTCCGACAGTGAAAAAAACCGCTATTTTGACCTGTAAAAATATAAACGTAAGCCCCAAAAATATATTCGGTTACATTTTTTTTTATTTAAGGCCCATCTTTCTTCTTTGTTATAAAATAAAAATTACCGTGATATCTCTCACCTGGTCCGCTCTAGATTTTTTTTAATGTCAACATTTTCTTGGGTATTTAAATACCCATTAGGCAGGAATGGGTTAAACAGAAAGGTAACGCAAAAATAAATTAATAATTATTTCAAACAAAAAAATAATAAAAAATACTCTGAATTTAACAAAAAGAAAAAATCCAAAAAAAATGTTCGCCATAGCCCCTACGTTTCAATAGAAATTAAAAAAATGAATTTCTGTTTGAATTTGCTCCCATAAGTATATATAAATTTGCTAACGAAATGAGAGTTTCATGCCGGTTTAAATTTAATGTTATAAAAAACATTTGGTACAAGCAGAGAAAAGATCATTATATTACTATAGTTTTAGAGCATCATGTTATGATTGTAATGTCTGAAAATCATATTATTATTCTAAATGTCTATAAAATTGTCATCGATAATCATAATATGATCAGCCAGAATCATATATATGATAATTAGGACCATAATATAATAATTTCGTGTCCGCAAATATGTTTACTCATATTTTTTCTCTCTGGCATATTTTTTCTGGCAGCAACAATTTATCCACTATTTTTTTGCTTTTTGGGAAGGTATACTATATTGATCAATCAAATGAGTTATTATTTAATTGAAAAGTAATTCATTAAAGAGCTATCAATTTCTAATTGAATTAGAAATTTTCGTTGTTGGCGGAATTCCAGCAAATAAAGTTATTAAATCGGTGGTTTTCGGGATTGAACATCTCGAATTAAAATCATTTAATTTTTCATTGCTATCCGAAGCGATTCAGGTTTAAATCTGCAAAACGATTTCTGGGCAATTTTCGCTAAGAGGAGAAATTGTTGGGAATATTTAAAATTTGTATAAGCTAAATGTCGACGGAAACAAAAATTTTTAAACAAAGATTTGTCTTGATCGCCTACTTTTTTTAAAATATGTTAACTTTTTTCATAGCATCGCAAAAACTTTACACTAAGGATATTATGTAGGATATTACTATTCAAAAAATTACTAACAATTGCAATAAAAATTAACCACATATGTTAGTAAAAAATAAATAAACATTTACTTTTTTTTTTACATAACAAAAAACAACTGTCAAAAATTAAAGTAACATCATCAAATAGTCATTTGGTGTGGTTTGTTTTTTTTTAATGAACTACAAGGTTAGTAGAAAATTAAATTTGTTCTACAAATGACTGACATTTACATTAAAAATAAAGAAACTGTATTACAACCCAAACAACTACATATTTTTAAAGCAGAAGTTCTCTGAGTGTAATTTTGATAGGATTAAAAGGAAATTTACTTTGAATCTAACTATTGAAATCAATTTCCTGCAAGTTATATGAAATAATTAAATAACTTTTGGCATTCTTAAACTATTTCTTTGACCACAACTGCTTAAACATACACGGTAGATTATTACGACAAAAACCCAAAAAAGAACATAAAGTTAATACCCTTAAAAAAAGCTTACATAACTATTACCAAGCCAATGAATATCTCTGTTAACTTCGGTATATTTGTATGGATTTTATGTCTTAGTTGACTGTATTTGTAAATGGTAAATCTTCTGGGTAGTATTGCCATGAGCCAGAAAAGTAAATCTTGATTAGAACATGCACGGAGTGTGTAAATGTTTATTGTATGAACTAAAAAGTAAGAGTATGAGTATCAATTGTATCATGAATAAACCTGTTTTTTTTTTTAGAAAATGTCACAAAATCTGTGTAAAACTCTGGTGACATACAATATTTCTTTTCCTTGTATCCTTTTCATTTCACATTACGGTACTTTTCCTCACAACTACAACAACAAAATATAACAATACGCCTTTTTAAACATTCAGTTAAAAATGTTATGGTATGAATGGTACAGTGTGATTCTTTTGTTTGTAAAAAGGTATTGGATTTCACTTTTTGTTTTCCAATATTGAGGTTGAGCCTTTTTTTATATATAAAATACATCATACCTTCATATTTTTGTAATTTTTCTACATTTTATACGACTGTCTGAAAGAACGAGATGATGATAATGTTTTTGTCATATATAATGATTTTCTAGCCAACTGCCCTGCTACAGGAAAAATTACTTCTGATTAATATCAAGCTTTCTGTGTTTATTGTCATATGTAATACGAATAAAACATGGAACATTTTCTTAAAGTTTTTCAATAAGTGGGCGGCATAGATGGGAAGAAAGTTTGCTCAATTTATAAATTTGTTTTAATATATTATTTATTATAATCACTATTAATTTAAGGGAATTTAAAAAATGATTGAAATTTTAACCTCCAATCGGCGTAAGGTTTTTTGCAATTAAATCTATAGCATATGATGAGCACGAAAACTAAACTATACGTTGTTCTACCGATATGGGCCAAAATAGTGTCGGAGCGAATCTCAAAAAGTAATTCATACTCTGGGAGGATTTTCTGTATGGTATCAATGAATTTTTGCATTAGATCTATGAAATATCACTGGAACTCTTCCATTGAAACTTTTGATAAAATTAAAGCAGTTTCATTTTGAATTGTCAAGTTTGAGATCATAATTAAATGTTAGTATTATGAATAGAAAACCCTAATTGTAAATATATGTATGCGAAAATGAAAAAAATATTGTGGGGATCAGCGCTAGAGGCAGTGTCGCACTTTCGACCTAAGCGACCTTCAGCCTCGTTCTAATCCACCACTCACAAAAAACTCAAGCTTTGATCAGGTATATATCACACGAGCACAGAAAATCGTTGATTACCCGAACAACATGAGTCATTTACGTCTTTTCTTACAAGTTTAACCAACAGCTTTAGATCTTAAAGCACTCCCTCAAGCGCTGATCCCCAAAAGATTTTTTTCAACTTCTCTTACATTTATTAACAATAAGTGTTTTATATTTTTAATAAAAGGTGTTTTTTATAGAGGTATAGAACTTTGAAATGGAATAAAACAAAGATGAAATTTTTAAATTGGCATGAAATTTACTTTATTTGAAAGATAATCTTCTGGCATTATAATTTAAATATGACTTCTGGCATATGACCGCCACGGCTGGCTCGGACGTAGTCTAATCTGGAGGTCCAATTTTCGATGAGTTTTTCCAACATTTGTGGCCGTATATTGGCAATAATGCGGCGAGTGTTGTCCTCCAAGTATTCAATCGTTTCAGGCTTATAGGCTTGGACTAGCAACTTCTCATATTCCCACAGAAAATAGTCCAGCGACGTTAAATCGCACGATCTGGGAGGCCAATTCACGGGTCCGAAACGTGAAACTATGCTGTTACCACACGTTTCCTTCAATAAATCAATTGTGACACTAACTGTGTGGCATGTTGCGCCGTCTTGTTGAAACCACAGCTTGTGTACATCATGGTTGCTCAATTGATGAACGAAAAAGTCAGTAATCATGGCTCTATAGCGGTCACCATTAACTGTAACATTCTGACCAGCATCGTTTTTAAAAAAGTACGGACCAATGATTCCACCAGCCTATAAAGCACAATTTTTCTGGATGTAACGGTGTCTCAACATACACTTGAGAATTATCATTACTCCAAATACGGCAGTTTTGTTTATTGACGTATCCATTTAACCAAAAGTGAGCTTCATCGTTAAACAAAATTCGCAAAACTCGTGCGCGATACGTATTTCGAACATAACTATGATTTTCAAAATAAATTTTGCACAATTTGGAAGCGTTGTTAAGGCGTCAGTCTATTCATGTTGAAATGAAAAACCAAACTAAACGTAAATCACTTGACAGCTGACAAAATGGCAGCCAGTTAGCCCTAGGAGGTATGAGGGTTTTTTGTCGCTAAATGGTACAACCAGGTCTGTGCAGACCTACATGGGATTTGCATGGAAATGCATAGTCAGGTGTCCTAAAAGTGTGTATAAATGCATTTTATGCTAGGAAAACCACAAAATGAACAATAAAAACGAATTTTTTTACATCTTAGTTATCTATTAACTGTATTTTATTAATAATATGTATACAAATAAATTTTATACACGGCATTCAATGCAGGAGTACCTGGAATGAGAGTGTTGTTGGCATACCGGCTTTTTGCAATGCATGCAATGAAAGCGTGTTTTTCGCTGTTTTTTGTCCAACTTAAAACACAGTGAGCACGATGGTCTTCTGGCAGAGGATGCGGAATGGGCTGGTTGGTCATCTATGGGCGGGCCTGCAGTTACCTGTAAAAAAGCAATGTTGAAAAATTTATTTAGAATTTGAATTCAATGAATGAAGGAATAAATGAAATGCTTACCTCTACACCGAATAATGCCATGGCCTGTTTCACATGTTGCAAGCCTCTTACAATAGGGTTTGTTGCTCTTTGTTCTATGTGAGGGATCACCAGCTGTTCGGCCAATTCCATAAGGAACATACGTCTTCTATCATTTCTCGTTACATGCCCCAATTTGTCATGTATGATAAATGCAGCCAATCCCGCAACGTCCAGCATATTGAAAAACATGACCAACGGCCATTGGTTTGTACCCCGTTTGCAGGTGTAACCACCAAGCATCTGGTCCATCGTGTCCACTCCTGCTTTATACGCATTGTAGTCCAATATTTGGAACGGTTTCGATGAGACGACGGTGATGAAATTATAGTGTTATGTGGAGATGATAGCAAATCATCATAACTTTAAAAAAAAATAAAAAAATTGGCTGATTTCAAAATAAATTGTTATTATAAAATAATATCTTCTGTTAATGCAATGTAGATTTTATCTACTGACAGGTCCCTACATGCTTCTATTCGAGTCACCGAACTTTCTTATAATATATTTACAAAGGCCTACTTCGAACACGATTTCGAAAAATTTAAAAAGTTTTTTAAATATATATTCGTATCATATAGTTAGGACAATAAACACTATTAGTTTGACATTGACACGAAATACGTTTTTTTTTAGTTGGACAGATGGTGAGAAAAGCTTCATATATGAGTGTGTTTTAGATTATTATATTTTTTTTTGCAGCTGTTTAAAATTTTGTTTTGTTTAGTTTTCTTTCAATGGTCCAATTTTGAAAATATCTTGTAATATTTGGGTTACAAGTACACACAGTGTATGTGGTTTTTATAACTTATTGTCGCCAAAGTTTATAGAATGGGAGGCAAAAAAAAAAAAGCCGAGAAAACAAAAAACATAACAAATTGTTGGATACTTGAATGGTCATTACCGACTTAAATGTTAGTGTTTTACTATGTCCTTTAAAAAAAATGTATTTTCTCAGAAAGGTTTGGCTAACGTCTTTTAAATATTTGAGATTCAAATAAGAAAAAAGTTTAATTCAAATATTGACTGATTTTTCATTTTGTTCTCTAACAATTATGCATTATGCAAATAAACCTGTCGTTTTTGGCGAATATTGATAATTTATTTGGAAGACCCGTATGTATATCTATCGATTTCCTCTTCGACATTTATCTATCCCATAGGCACGAAATTTCATATTAGATTATTTATGCAAATTAAAAAATATATGTTTCCAATTTATTCTCTATCAACACAATGCCTACATACAGCTTGTACGGTATAAAACTCATAAACTAAGCCTAAGTTTTGTTACAAATATTAGACTTATATATACACTCAAAATTGTTTTGTAGTTTAAATTAACTAAACAAATATTTTAACTTAAATGATATATTACTTATAATCCGGTCTAATTACTTTTCATTTAAATCACATGCTACTTGTTATTTATTTTTAAATCTTGTTTAAATAAGAACAAATGAATGGTAAGTTAAAAATAAATGTTCATATTTCAAATACAATTCAGTAAAACTATCTGGTAACATTGTGAAATAGAGACGGAGGAGATTAGAAAAATAAACAAAAATCTAAAAATAGAATATTTGTGTTGTCACTTCAGAGTATAATATACAATAACAGAAAAAGTGAATAGGAAAGAAAAATGCAATTTAGCTGCATTAGATTCGAGGCCATACTTTTGTGTGATTGCGAAACAGTCATGTCTTGGTATTGTTACGTTTGTAATGTAAGATGAGCGCAGGTTTGATTCTTACAGCAGCAGGTTGTTGAAAAATTTATCATATAGAGACAATCTGACAACTATAAGACACAAATCATAATACAATTTAAATGGAAAATCATCATGAGCCTGTCCATAAAAAGGCAGAAACTAGTTTAGTCTGATTTAAAAATATTTAGAACTAGAGAAAAATGTTTATTCTTCTTCTTAACCTCAACACTTCCAAAGCTAAAAGTTATGTTCAGATTTTTGAAATTATTTCAGTTTTTGTTTTTGTTTGCAAAAAATACAGCTTCCGTGTAAGCAGTTTCGTAAGGGAGATTTGAACCTGGATCGGAATGAAAAATTTTATGATTTTTTTTCGAGATGTCTCACTTAGCAGCACTGATTTCGAGCACCTAAATGTCATGAATTTCACGCTTTTACTTAGTACATCTCCTTGTTGTAAAAAGTGTCGACAAATCATAAAATATTGGAAGGGCATTTTATAGCGCATTAAACATATTTAAATGTATGCACTTTTGTTTTCTGACTGGGTAGCTTTAAGTAATAAAAAATTATGTATAATATTATATTTAAAAATTGAAACTTGTAATCAAAACATGTAAATTATAATCTTATTTTTTAATCACCGCAATTTTACATATTTATTTAGTTTGTTAAAAAAAATTTTTAACTGAAACAAATTTTAAAAATGGTAAATCTGTAGTAGATTTTACTTTTAACATTTTTACAATGCTCGAATATAAGATTTGTGAAACAATGCAAAATAAATTCGGCGATGAAAATATAAGCCTTATATTTTTGAATTATATTTTTTATTATTTAATACAATTCCGAGCAAATTGGAATTTTATAAGGAAAGAACCTCCCGGTATATTAGAACGATTAAATCCTAGGTTGATTGACGTGTAAAGTGGCAAATAAATCAATAACCCAAAGAGTTAAAACCAAAGGGAGAAACGTTTATATTAGGGTAAGAAAACATGCAGCAGTTTTTTTAAATTGTGTTGTAAATAAGTAGACGGGTTGCTTAACCCATTCCTGCCTATTGGGTATTTAAATACCCAAATAGGAGCCATCTTAAAAAAATTATAGCTAAAGCCAGGTAAGAGTTGCATCAAATTGATTTTTACAGGTAGGTGGAGAAAGGAAAAAAATACTTTAGGAAAATGTTGGTGTAAAATTGGGTGTTGGCAATTATATGTTCAATTGTTTACAAATTTACATATTCTGAAATATTGAAAGAAAGAATTGAAATTGCTTCTGAAAAATTGGAGAAGCGACACATCGGAAAACTTTATTGTTGGCTAATAGTGTTAGGTATTCATTAAAGTGCAAAAAATTTGTAGCTGGGTAGGAGCACTCACTTGGGCTACAGGTATCATTTCATGACATGACCATTAAAATACTTATTTTACAGTTTTATGAAGTACGCTTGCTTGAAATATAGATTATTTTCAAGTAAAAATGAAGAGTTTTGCATGAAAGAGCATAACAAAATAATTTAATTAAAAAACCACAGAGGAATTATTTTATATCAGTGGTTAATTCATAAGTCCCAAGTATGGGAAATCGAAAAGAAAATTATATCAAATAACTTCCATAACCTTAAAGACAACATTTGATAAATGTCAAATTCAGGATTGAGAGTTTTATAACAAATTCGCGTATATTACTTATTTTTAAGGGGAATAGAAAATTTATTAAATTCAATTCAATAATTACTTTATAATTTAAAGACTTTTACCTAAAGTACTTTAAACATACTGGCACCTCTGACTGACTGAAAAGCCAATATGATAAATTAACTGTTATTTACATTTGGAATTCAAAATTTCATATAATTTCATATAATGGTATATAATTCAAAGTTTTCAAAATTTCAGTAAATGGATAAAAAAAAAACAATTATATACGATGTGTTTAACTTACAGACCCTTTTCTAACGATGTGTTTAACTTACAGACCCTTTTCTAACCGCTCTAATGCTCTTACAATACCTCGAATTATTCGCTTAGAATTTGGCGATGCATTCTCTAAAATTTGATTGATGCGTCTGTGAATCAATATTCATCTTTCCCCATATTTCACTACTCTACTATCCCCTTTTCCAAAGAAAACTACACATTAAGTAATAGGAAGAATTTCCTGAGTGTTGCTTCTCTTTTTAAAAAATAAAATAAGAAAAAATAAATTATAAATAATTATAAAAAAAAAAAAAAAATAAATTATATTTATTCCAGACTATTTATTTTCACTTCATTTTATGTTTTTGAATTATAATTTTTATTTGACTTTGTACATTACATTTTGTTATAAATAAATTTTTACTAAATTTAAAAAATAACTATTGAATGTAAAACTAACAAAACAAGTTTTTAAAATCAAAATTCACTAAAATAATAAGTAAAAGTTGCAAACTTTTTGCTAATTTCATTACTTTTTGGCAATCACAACAAAAAACGATCTAAAAATTGCTGATATTTGGCCATTAGTTTCTACTTTGTGAGATGCTATGTATCCTACGAAGCAGTAAGGAAGCTGTAAACGTTTGTACTGCTTTCCATTTTCTGCCGAGAATGAATGTGTAGTTATTGCGCTTAAAGTAAGCTCTTTAATAAGCCAAATTCCGTGTTTTTTATTTTTTAATATAAATTTTATTTTTAATAAATGAAGAAATATTTGAATTTTCGGTCGCTCAAAATTTTTTAATCCAAGTTTTAACAAATTTTGATCAAAATTCGCTGAAATAATAAAAAAGTGTTGAAAACTTATTGCTGATTTTATTACTTTTTGGAAATGACAACAAAAAGCGATGTAAACAATTAGTGAAATTTGGCCTTTAATTTCTGCTCTTTAAGAATCTTACGAAGCAGTAGGAGAAGCAGTAACGATGCAGTAAACGGATTCTAGTGCTACATATTTTTCTTGGGACTACATGTGTAAAATTGTTCAATGTCTTGTAATTTTAATTAAAATAATTTTAGAAGTTTGATATAATTTTTATTAAAAATAAAATTGTGCAATGAAAATTATTCAATTTGGAGGCCATACTCTATATTTCTTTATTAGGATATTGTCCTAACAAATAATCTATATAGATCTTGTTTTCAAGTTTATTAATTGAACCTTTCAGGAACGTGTTGATAGATCTCTTTCGGGAATTTTCTAGGTTCCCATCATCAGAACACGTATTGAAAGAAGTGACAATCCCATGCAAAACATCAAACATTCATATAAACTAGTTTTCTCACTAAATGAGAATGTAACTGACACTAATAGAAAACATATGATTTTCTATTGTTGATTTACTTGAATAAACGTCACTACATTGCTAGGTCTGTCAAAAAAACAGAGTAGTATTTGGAAGATGACAAAGCCAATTGTGACAATATTTTGTTGTTGTTTTTGTTTTTTCTTTGATATTTTAAATTTTGAATCTCGCTCCTAGACGAGGACAAGAAATTCTCATTGAGTTTGTGATTTAACATAACAAATATCTCTAGAAATTCTAATAACAAAGTCCCCTAAAGATTTCCTTGGGCAGGAATGAAATCCGGATAGGGACACGCCTACATCAGATTGCTTTTCACAATTTGTTAAATAAGTTTTGGGACTCTAGCACATTTAATTACTATAAATGCAATTAATGTTTATCCCGATGAAAATAAATTTAGAGAACTAATATATATATGCGCTCGAAGTTAAAGATTATCACCATTGAAATATAGAGTATGGATTCGAACTTGAATAATTTTAATTTTCATTCAAAATAATTTTGTATATAAACAAAAAACATTTTAATAAAAAAAAAACGGACACGAATATTTTGAATGTTTTATTTTTTATTTTAAATTGTCAGATTTGAGATCATAATTAAATGTTACAAGTAGAGAACTCTAATTGTTAATAAGTGTAAGAGACGATGAAAAAAAAAATTTGTGGGGATCGGCGCTAGAGGAAGTGCCGCACTATTGACCTAAGCGATTAGCTCATCTTCAGCCTTATGCTAATTCACCACACACAAGTTACTCAAGGTTTAATCAGGTATATACATATAGTAAAATTTTAACTTTTTAACCCCTTAAATCCCTGTTTTAAAGGTGTTTTTTTTTGCTCTTTTTTAAAAGAAGGACCAAAAAGACCCTTACCTTGAGGAGTTAGAGGGTTAACATATTCTACAAAAATGTTTGATTTTGGTGTATTCAGGGACTTATAGTAAAATTTCACGGTGAATATTTTTGCGGAACATTTTAACCCCTTAAATCCTTGTTTTAAAGGTGTTTTTGCCCTTTTTTTAAAAGAAGAACAAAAAAACCTTTGCCTTGAGGATTTAGAGGGTTAACATATTCTACAAAAATGTTTGATTTTGGTGTATTCAGGGACGTATAGTAAAATTTTAACATTTTAATCCCTCAAATCCCTGTTTTAATGGTGATTTTTGCTCTTTTTTAAAAGAAGGACAAAAAAGATTCTTATCTTGGAGAGTTAAAGAGTTAACATATTCTACATAAATATTCTCCGTAACATTTTACATAAATTTTCTGAACACACCATATACTTTAAACGTAAGTTTTACTCGATTTTCTATGCCGATTGACAATACAAAATTTGCATTTGGGGGAAACTTTACATCCCCCTAAAATGAAAAATTTATAGGTCCGACCTTGTAATTTTTTTTGTGTTTTACAGTGTAATAAATTAAACTAAAAAAATCTGTAAATAGTAGTCAATTATTTTGAAGAAATGTATAAAAAAGTTGAAAAAATATTTATTTGAAAAATTAATAGATGCTCCTTGATTTCGAACTCAACCGAAAACTTTTTTATTAAACTACAAACAGTAAACTACATAATATTCTGAGTGTACAAAAAAAAAGAATGAAAATGAATTTGAGTAAGTAGCCGTAGGAATATACACAAAGAATTGTTTAAAACTTTTATTTTTGTGGTCAAAAGTCATAAAAGCTTTTATATACTTACTATTAAATAATATATTACAACAATGCTAAAGTATAAAAACTAGCATGCATACCATACATACATACGGCCATGGTTATGAATTTAACTTTTGTTTTTATTTTATTTTTTAACAAAAAATTTGTTAGTAATGTTATATAATTTTTGAAAGCTTTTTATATTAGCTGGATAATAAATTATTATCTTTAGTTTAAATGCATCCGCTTTGTCACAATGAATTGTTTTTTGTTTTTTTTTTTTTTGTTAAACTCTTTTTCTTGATAGCCAAGTCAAGCCATTTTGAGGTTTTGTTTATTGTCCTTTTTCCGTTTCCGTCTTATATAGTATACCATGATATATAACTGTGTATACGTGTTTGTTTATTCGCCGAATTGTTTTATTTTTACTGTTTGGTAGTTGTTCATTGTATTTTTTTTATGGTTTCTTCTTATTTTATTTTTTTTTTTATTTATTTACACTTGTTTTTCCCATTTTTTTTCATGTTCTGGGGTTTTTATTGTATTTAATCTCCTTTAATCCTGTTATTATATTCATACGACATTTTAAGTTGTTGTGGTTTTAGTGTTATTTCTTCTTTTTGGGGTCCTTGAAATTGTTTTATTGTATCATTTTGACTACAATAAGATTAATTTTAAATAAATATACCATTTGATATGATACAGAGAAGTGGTTTGTCGTAGTCATGCATGGTGGAAAATCATTAAAGCATTGATTTTTCCATATAAATGCTAATGCCGAAGCGTTGGCTTTTATATGAAACCCCTAATGCCCCAATGCTAAAATCCCAAGTATGGTTGTAGTAAAAAAAAAATAATTTAAATTTTATTTTATTTTAAAAAATGTTGTCTACACTTCAAAAAAAAAAGGAAATATTTTCCAAAAGATAGAAAGTGCCTCAGCACCACTTGGACATTATTGAGGCGAGTTGGCAAAAAATATTACGTAAGTTTTTATATACAACAAGATTTATAAAAAAAAACAAATAAAATATGTTTTTATATTATATTACATATCAAAATAAATTTTTACAGTAGAAGCATTTCTAAATTTTGGAGGAGAAACTCTTTTAAACTATTTTTAAAAATTGAAATCATTTCAATATTTTTCAAATTCTAAAGAAGATTATTAAACTCAAAACTACCCATATGATCAATTCTTTGTTTCGTTGTTTCCAAATGACATCTTGCAATTCGGAGATTCATGTTATTTCGTGTGTCAAATACGGTTTGATTCCTACCAACCGATATTGTATGATGGCCTATGTTATGTATTGATTTAAAAACGTACAAAAGAAACTGCATTTTATACAATTCGTAAAAAGGTAGAATTGTTTTCAATATATCCTTATACAATGTTATTGTGAAATATATTAAAGGCTTATTAAAAACGATTTTCAAAGATTTATTCTGAACTCTTTGTAACGATTTTAATTAATTCCTTTTTTTATAAGCATATATGTATAATGGGCAAATAATTTAACTTACTATGAATTCATGACTGGTATATAATTAGCTTAGTTTTCTCATTAAACTTGTTCTTAAATTTGTAAAGCATACCAATAACCGATATAATCTTTGTTTTCAAGGTCTCAATATTAACAGACCGATATCATCAGCATACATGTACAGTTTCCCAAACAATTCTAAATTTGTTATATCATTTAAATATATATTAAATAACAGATGACCCAACACACTTATCAATCCAATTTTAACGATATTCAGATCTATGCTAAAAATGTATATAAATTGTTTTGGGTATCTTATGGATTTTGAAGAAAACTAATATTTTTTTTTTGTATTTTTTTCGAATCTATACAATTTGACAACACAAATTCTGCATATCAATTAAGCGTTCTTCAAAAGCTAATTTGGAATATAAAAAATGCTTATATTTCCACTAACGCCTGCAAAGTGAGTAGCAAAAAGTTATCTAATTAATTTTTTTTGATAGCCCATATTGTACCATTAATAATGTAGCTTTTCATAAACATAAATATAGCGAAAACAAGGAACTGCCATATTACTACAGAATGGCTTAAAATTATTTTTTTTTCTTTCTTTCAATGCAGCTCTAATATTACTTTTCTGTAATAAATATTTATTATTAAAAAACATTACAATCACAACGATAGCCCAGAAGAAATATTCAAATTGCATCATTCCTTAAAAAATACCACCCTTGCGTATAAGTAACATATTATTTCGATTAATATCACTCATACGCTAGGGTGACCAGAAAACTGGCTTATTAATAACACATTGCTACAAAAAACAATTTTTGTCAGAACTTGAAAACCGACCTAGTGGGGTTGTTGGTTGGCCTAGGTGAGCATATACAAAAACCGTTTTCAAAAGTTTTGAAACACCCTCAAAATTTTGAGTTGTTTCCAAAAAACTCAGGTCGTAGCACTTTAGTACCTCTAACTCATATTTGACCGATTTCAAATTTTTAAACAGTTTTGGAAAGGCAAAGAATTAAGCTTTCATGAAATGTATTGATAAACACTTACCAAGAAATTAGGTAAGTGTTTATCAAAAGTTTCTCATTTTTTTTTTTATTTTTTTCCTAATTTTTCAAATTCAACAAGAGTTATTTTAATTTTTTTCTATGAAAACATATCTTTTTTTGCAGACAATTTTATATAGAAAAAAACGAGATATTATTTGTTAAAATCGGTTTATATTTGCAAAAGTTACTAAACTTTTTCTAAAGTAAAAATTTTGGGATTGCAGACTTTTCTTTTGGTAAACCACTTGACTTACAAACGTAAATTAAAAACTGTACAAATAGCTTAACGCTGGGGGAGAAAATAATAAAAACAGGTGTTAATGAAAAGTTGAATAACTTCTGCAATTTTCATCCGATTTGAAAAATGAAAACCACGTTTTGTTAAGAACTAAATTTTCTTTATACATTGTTATAAATTTTTATAAGCTTTCATATTATATTAAGCAATGAAAAGCTACTAAAATCAAAAATGTTTATAATTTTCGTTTTTTTTTTGTAGATATTTTTAACAAAAACAATACTTATTACTTACAAATGTATCAAAAAATGTACGTCATTTTAAATCGTAATCAGTTTTCTATCCAAACACGGTAAAAAAATTATAAATCGGACAAAAACTGACTGAGTTACAGGTCGATAAGTTGACGAACATCACTGAAAACGGTTTTTTTTAGAATAACTTCTGAATTTGAGGTTGTTTCTGAAATTTTTTGACACAATTTTTAATGTACTCAACAAGACCAATAACCCACGCTAGGTCGTTTTCCACGTTTTTTTTTTTTTCACTGTAGCACCGTGTAATTATTTCTCTCAGCATTTTCAAGTATTTGACTTTTTATTTCAATTAATAAATTTTTCGGGCTTTTTTTACCGATTAATCGAATAACATTTTGAAACCAACCGATTAAATACATTTTTTGTTTGTAAAATAATATACAAATTGTTTAGATTTTAAATACTATATGTCAAAAAATTAACAAAAAATATCAGTAAACCTTAAAAATTAATAGGTGGTAACAAACTTTTTTAGCTCTTTAAAAGATCATTCAAACGATAGCTTTTATGTTGTTCAATAGACACATCTTACAGATAGATAAGTAAACTAACTTTTTTTGCCAACTCCTAACTCATTTGTTAGTTAAATTTTGTTAATTTTTAGAGCAAAGTGAGAAGTTAAGGGAGGAAATGGTAATATAACAAAAATACCAGACCCGATGAAAAAAGTTTCGATATAGGTATATATATTTCGATATATATATATAGTCATATATATAATTCTGTATCACATCATATCATAGCTGATCCGAAAAATGGCATACATAACAGACATTCACTTGTGAAATTTTCATATATCCCTTAATATTACAGACCTACGCTCACACTTGTCAATACCAGACATGGGACACTAACCACCAATAACTGTGTATTTAATTACAGGCCATTTACTTTTTTATGTTCAATTACATGGTGTATTTGAGTAATTGCCCTGTAAATTAATACTTAGATGTTTTTAATAATACCCATGTTTGGTATTAAATTTTTTACAAATTTAATTGGTAATTGGCGTCGCCCTAGTCTGATACATAACCTTGTCTGATATAATTTGACCGAAAAAATAAGTATACCTAATATAATAAGGTTATATATAATTTGATAAAATTAGATATAATAATTTCATAAAATTTTTTGCAAATCCGCAGTACTATTTTGTTTTACATTCCAAGTGATAATGAAAATTTAAATATACATCAATGGATTGGAAAATTAGACGTAATTTCAATTTGATGACAAATATGTGAGGCCACATTCAATTATATATAAAAAAGTTAGAATTTTTGTTCTTATTTTTACCATACCGGCATTGCTGTATATGGACGAAGTTTTTTCTGAAAAAAATTTGGAGAAGATCGGATAACTTTTCCCGTGCCGCAAAGAGATAGCTAAGCTTAGGAAAATATGACAACTACCGAAAAATTAATAGCAATTTAAACATTAGTTATGTCTGTTAGTTTTTCTAAAGTGTTAAACTTAAAAGTCCATCCTATGATATAAATAAAACTACTTTAAAAAAAAAATAGTTTCAGTTATCTTTGCAAAAAAGAATACAAAAAAGAATGAGGTTGAGATACCTGGGAAGTGATACTATACACTTATAAGCGCCTAAAGGTACGAAAACCCGTTTCTTTTTACCGTAACTCAAGATTATTCAGGTGTTTGGCAAATTTCAAAAACTGATTCTTGTTGCACTCGACAACATTTACTTAATTGAATATCTTTTCTGAACTGTTTTATAAAGAAGAAAGTGAGACCTTTCGAATGGTATATATGATATTTAAGTTACCTTCAGAAGTCTGTGTGAATTTCTTCAGCAAACACATTTTTTTTTTTTTTTTTAATTTTTAAAATTTGCAGACGTTTTTGCAAAGAATTTTGTAAAGGACCCGTAAATTTATTAACAAATCAAATTTATCGTTTTTAAAAATCAATTAAAAAGTAATTGAGTTATTCAACTTTTTATTAACACAAAATATTTGCAAAAAAATACAATCTTTTAAAAGGTTTGTTCATTGTAACAATTTTCCGGTGAAAATTTTCACCATGTTCATCGCTGAACTGGCCCAGGTTGGCTTAGAATAAGTCTAAATGTGCAGGACAAACTTATTAACAACTTCTACATAGTCGTAGCTTCTGTGATAAGCAAGAAAATTATCACTTGCAACAAAACTCCTCCCTGCACTTTGTTCAGCGGAACTTAGCATGTTCACAAAGTTCCAATCTCTCATAGTTTTACGAATTTGAAGCCCAATAAAAATAACAGATAAAACCGATAAAAAAATATTTGATTTGGAAAGAAATACATAAATACCTTCTTTTATTTTGGCTTCACTTAATTTTGGGACATTTCTTTAAGATGGCAAAAAGCTTCGCAGCTTACATCAAGTGTTTTTACAAATTGTTTCCTATATCCTAACTTAAGATGCAGTGGTGGCAGAATAACATCCTCAGATTTAACTAATGGGACGTTTGAAATGATTATCCAGCCTATTTCATACGACTCATGAGATGGCCAAAATTTGCAACAAAATGCTGTTCCGTTGTTGTAAATTTGGAGGGAAGGTTCTCATCTTCCTCCAAAGTTTGCCGAACACTGTTGTGCCAATTTTTTATTATATTTTGTTTTGTGTCAACATTTTTAACTTCATTTTTCGATTTTAATTAATCGATAAATCATATTAAATTATTTGAATTATTTGAACAAAAATTTGATTAAAATTTTTCGATTAACCGAATAAAGATTAATTGATCGCTAATCTGCATTATTGTCAACAGGCTTCTACAAATAAATTTGTAAAAAAAAAATAGCAAAGAACCTAGTATGTCTTCTCTGCTGACAATAAAACACTATATTATGGTCTTTAGAATGAAACTCCAAAAACATTGAATAAAATTACCAATTGTTCAACCAACAAGATACACCAACCAGCGAAACTGCACGATACTCGTTTTTCTTCTCTCTTTCAATTCATATTGTACTTGAGATTGAGATTACACAGTGCAATACGAAAAAAAAATAACCATATACGGACACCACTACGTGATAAAAGACTAAAAAAAAAAAGACCCGTGTCTTCCAATTTTTCCGAAAGTCATCTCCTTTTTTGTTTATGGGCCGCCAAAGATTTGGGGCCTCGGTATCATTTTCGCAAAAAAGTGATCATTTTCTCAGGCTCATATCTTGCAAACCGTTCAGAATTTCGATTTACTCTCTATGGCAAAGTTGTAGCTCTTGTCATAAAGAACAAAAATCAAAAAAACTTCACCTTCCAGATCAAAATCGCAAAAAACTTAAAAAAATTCGATTTTTTTTACCTTTTTTCCCGTGTTCAGGTCCATAGGTAGCAAACCGTTCAAAATTCAAGGAAACAATCAACTACAAAAATTTACTTAAGATCTCAATAAACAAATTTCTAGAACATATAAACTTCCTGGGAATTGGGTTTGCTACCTATGCACCTGAACAGGAGAAAAAAGGAAAAAAAATTAAATTAAAAAATTTTTCACTTTTGCGCGCTACCTAAACAGTGTTAAGAATCATCTCTAGGAAGTTTATATGTTCTAGAAATTTGTTTATTGAGATCTTAGGTAAATTTTTGTAGTTGATTGTTTCCTTGAATTTTGAACGGTTTGCTACCTATGGACCTGAACACGGGAAAAAAGGTAAAAAAAATCGAATTTTTTTAAGATTTTTGCGATTTTGATCTGGAAGGTGAAGTTTTTTTGATTTTATATGTTCGCAATTTTTGTTTTTTATGACAAGAGCTACAACTTTGCCATAGAGAGTAAATCGAAATTCTGAACGGTTCGCAAGATATGAGCCTGAGAAAATGATCACTTTTTTGCGAAAATGATACCGAGGCCCCAAATCTTTGGCGGCCCATAAACAAGAGAGGAGATGACTTTGGGAAAAATTGGGAGACACGGGTCTTTTTTTTTTAGTCTTTTATCACGTAGTGGTGTCAGTATATGGTTATTTTGCCATGACTTAAAGAATTACACACAGTCCCAGCAAAAAATTTCCAAAAAGGTAAGCGGGTTTGTAATCAAGCATTTTGGGCAGAACGCATTCCTTACTAGATTACCTACTCGATTCTTTTAACAGGGCGTGAGACTAAAATAATTGATTCTTTAGAATTGATTATTTTTTTTACCGAAGAACCATTTACTTTATATTTTTAAGAACTACATACAATTTTTAATAAAGAAATAGTTCCATTGTAAAACTACGAAGTACTTACACAAAAAAATAAATAAATAGTTCCCTAGAAAAAATTAAAAGTACTTACATTTAAAAAAAATAAGTAGTTCCATAAGTAAATTCAACTTTCTCCTAGGTTACTCAAATATAACGATCTACACTCATACGGAAATAAAATCCTAAAAAGTGAAACATCGAATTGTTATGATAACATGGGTTTGTCATAATTTTGGAGCTATAAACCACGAAAATATAAATTTTTGAAAAAAAAAGAAAACAAAAATATGACTCACGCACAATCACCCTCTAAAATTTTTTTTATACTCACTCACGCAACATGCAATCTGCTAGTATTATTTTCCAGCAAATAAAAATTTGTTTGAAAAAATATATGAGATAAATTCTTTAAAATTGTATAACTTCTTTTTTCAAAATTAGGAACTACTTCCAATAACGTCCTTTTATTAAGAAAAAGTATATGATTACTTCTTGAGTACAAAAAGTTATACATATAAGTTAATAACATTGTTATTTTCTTTTAAGTAAATAATTACTTTGTTATTGAGTTCATGCTTTCTGGTTTAAATTAAAAGAATTGATTACAATACTACTTGCTTTTTTTACTCTATCGTTGGAATGAGTTTGGTATTGCAGTTACTAAATTTGGCAATGAGATATGTAAGCAAGTGTGGGCATCACCTTCTTTTTGGAATGTGTAATTTTTTCCTGGGGTGTTATTATTTAAAAAAGCCACCATTGCGTATAAGTAACATTTCATTGCTATTAATATCACTCATACGCTGTGGCCTATTGATATCAGCACTTGCGTATTAATTTGATTTTTTGTTTTAATATTCGAGGCTTTTTTTAATCAATAATCGAATAAAATCTTAAAATTAATCGATTAATCGAATATTTTTTTTAAGTACTATACAAATAGTATTTGAAGTAATATAATCCCGGCTAAAAAAGTTCATATATGAATATATATTTCTTATATAATCATATATCGTTCATACATACTAGAAAAATTAACATACATTTCCAAATATCGACAAATATGGACAATTATGTTCATATATTATTTTACATGGTCATCCATATATGCTCGTACATTATATATTTTTGACATTTAGACAATTTTTTATTTTAAAATTATGTGTTTTTTTCAACAGGAGCTTACAGATAAAAATTTAAATTTAAATTTAATTTTTTTTTTATTTAATGGTAAGTTTTAATTATGATCTTGTACCTTAGAAATTTTGAAAGAAAATATGAACGTATTGTTCAAGAATTCGTACTAATAGAACGTTGTGAGTATTTCGTATTTTGCTCAGGGAGGTTATTTTTAAAAAAACTTATAATCTTAAATGTGTCCAGAATGTTTTTATTTTATGTTTAATTTATACTTCAATGTGCGCTTCATAAGGTTAACTGAAACACATTTTTACTTTTGTATGGAGTTATTTAGTCTTACACTCAGAATATTTTTTCGTAAAGACTACTGAATATACACATTAAATTAACTGAAAAACAGTTAAAAACAGGACTACTTACTTTTCGTTTAAAACAATAGTATTTTTTAGTTTATTTTCAACTGTTGAATATTAATTGACAAAATCCATAAAAACAATAGATTGTTTTGGTTTATTTCAATACTCAATAAAAAACAACAACTTTTTGTTTTAAAAAGAAAATTTTAACTGAATATTTTAACTATTACGGAAAGTACGTTTTTTTTTTGTTTATTTTTTTTTTGTTGGATAACAGACAGAACGTTAAAAACTATATTTCATTTGTAATTTAACTGTATATTCCATTGAAAAAACTTTACCGAATACATTGTTAAATAACTGTTGATTTTTTTATGGAAAAGTTCTTGTGAGTGTAGTAACAGTTTTAAAATATTTGTAGAAACCACTTCTGAACTTAATGAAATTATTAAATAAGAGTTTAATGCGTTAATGTTGTTGTAATGCAGACAAATGTAAAATAAAATTTTACTTATTTTACTGACAAGGAGAGTCCCTTAAATAGAAGGGATTCTCTACGGATGCACTTCAAATGCAATTTATATATTTGCTACAAATTAAAAATATGAATCAGAGTCCTTATGAATTAGATTTAGAATTGAAGTTGTTTACAGCCGGTCTTTCAAATGTGTTTACAAAACTGATTGGATACACCATTTGCATATGTTTCAAAATTGCTCCTGTAATTTTTACAACTTTAAACAAATATATCACATAAATAAAAAGTATTTTTTACCTACCCGGTTAAAAATCAACATATATGCATAAACTTATGAAGATGTATGAACTCATTCATGCTCATATATGAAGTCTCTCGAGGTCATGCATGTCCATATGCTATAATATAGGATTCATATACGCTCATTTGAGTTCATATGTGATCATACATTTAATTATTACCTCTATATTCGTTAATGCTCACTTATGACTATGTATGGAAATTTATATATACATGTATGATTATATATGTAAGTATTACCTCAATATTCATTAATGCACAATATTCGTTAATGCACATACATGAACATACAGTAGTGGTCAAAACAATTGGAACTGAGATCGCATTTGTTGTTTCCATTGATTTATTTTCTTTAAATCACACTTAGTTACTTAAATTTATTTTTTTCATATTATTCATACACTGTTTTATGTAAAACAAATAAAAAAAAAATGAAATTCGAATAACAAAGTCCCCTGAAGATTTCCTTGGGCAGGAATGAAATCCGGATAGGGACACGCCTACATCAGATTGTTTCACAATTTGTTAAATAAGTTTTGGGACTTTAGCACATTTAATTACAAATGCAATTAATGTTTATCCCGATGAAAATAAATTTAAATAACAAATATGCAGGTGCTTGTGCAAATTTAAATGTAACTGACACTAATAGAAAACATATGATTTTCTATTGTTGATTTACTTGAATAAACGTCACTACATTGCTAGGTCTGTCAAAAAAACAGAGTAGTATTTGGAAGATGACAAAGCCAATTGTGACAATATTTTGTTGTTGTTTTTTCTTTGATATTTTAAATTTTGAATCTCGCTCCTAGACAAGGACAAGAAATTCTCATTGAGTTTGTGATTTAACATAACAAATATCTCTAGAAATTCGAATAACAAAGTCCCCTGAAGATTTCCTTGGGCAGGAATGAAATCCGGATAGGGGCACGCCTACATCAGATTGTTTCACAATTTGTTAAATAAGTTTTGGGACTTTAGCACATTTAATTACTATAAATGCAATTAATGTTTATCCCGATGAAAATAAATTTAAATAATGAATTCCGTTAAATTAAAACAAAAAACGAATTAAAAATAATAGATGTATTCAAAATGCAGGTTTTCAAACATTTGCAACTCTCATTATTCTTACTCTTAACGAAACAATTTATAATAACAAATGCTAGGATATAACGGTAATCGTATTCCTTTTTAATATGAGATTCAGGCCGTTACATTTTTTAAACAAATTTATTATAATTATTGTTCTTTAATAGTTGTAATAAGATGTTGGAAGCATAAACATCGTAAGAATAATTTTTGTAAAAAATGCCAGGAAATAAATACAATTCTGAATTTGAATCAAAAGTTTTAAATGATTTTCAAAATGGACTTTCCAAAAAAGAAATTTCTATAAAGTACTCCGTTCCAAAATCAACGATTTGCCGCATTGTTAATAGTGGTAACATCCACACAACTCATAGAGGTGGAAGACCACGTATTACAACTGCAAGAGAAGATCGGAAAATCAAGAATTTTTTACAAAATATCCCAAAGCAGTTCCCAGAGAAGCTAAAACTGAACTTTTAATAGATTCCAGTCTTCCCACCATTAAATGAAGAGCCCGAGAATATGGTCTTAGAAGTTATAGATGTACAACAAAACCGTTTGTGTCGGAAAAAAACCCGAAAAGCTCGGCTTGACTTTGCACGCACCCATTTAAACTGGACTCAACAGCAATGGAAAAATGTGTTGTGGTGAGATGAGTCTAAATTCAGCCTCCAGGTATCAGATGGAAGAGCCAATGTTCGAAGACCACGAGGCGAAAAGTTTAATCCCAGATACACAACCGGCACAGTGAAGAACGGAGGTGGAAACATTACGGTGTGGGGGTGTTTTTCAGGAAATGGGATTGGCCCAATTCACCGCATTATTAGCACAATCTATAGAGATCTTCTGAGTTCAGTTATGCTTCCGTATGCTGAATGGGAAATGCCACTCTCATGGACCTTCCAGCACAACAACGACCCAAAACTCACGGCGGGGGTTGTAAAAGTTTGGCTGCAGGAAATTGAAATTAATATCATGTCGTAACCGGCTCAGTCTCTCGATCTTAACCCGATTGAGAACATGTGGATGATTGTAAAACTAAATATCGGCAATAAAGTATTCCGAAATGGTGATGAACTTTTCGTCAAGTTGGAGAAGCAGTGGAATGAAATTTCTGACGATTATATTAAAAAGCTCATTGCCTCAATGCCTAAGAGGTGTTCAGATATTATAACAAATAATGGCTACGTTACAAAATACTGAGCATTAAAGCCATTTTTTGTATTTCCTGTTAACTACTTTAAGAGTTGCAAATGTTTTGAACACAGCACTATCGACTTATTTTGTTAAAATTACTTTTTTTTTATTTTTGAGAAGTTATGAATAATTTTTTGGTATTTGTAAAATAATATGCTATAACTAAATTTAATAAAAAAAAAAAACAAAAACTTATACCACAAATCTTTTTGATCAAAAAAATTATAATTACCTAAACCATGATTTCAGTTGCAAATGTTTTGAACACCACTGTATATGATCCCTCATATAAATGTATATGATTCATTTATGAACACATATTAATCATGTTTGGGTGCATGTTGAGATGTATGAAGCATGTGTGCTCATGTATGGATCCATATAGGTCGATTTTTAACAGAGTATTTAAATTTAATAAAAAAAATGGGTTAATATATTTGTCCATATATTAGTGTTTCGGTATATGGAGTCACATATACTTTCTTATATGTTCATATATGAGTCATTTTTGCAGATATGGAATTCCATACACCTCCATATTTGCTCATATATAGCCCTCTTTTACGAACATGATGTAACATATACTTTCATATATTTCCATATATGAGCACCTATTGAAAATATGAAATCACATAGACCTCCAATTTTTGTTTGTTATTTTTGTTTGTTTATAATATTCCAGTGTATGCTAGTTTTGTTTGAGCGTCATTTCAGTGAAGTGTTACTTGAAATAACTAACAAATAATCAAACTATTTTGAAATTTAGAAAAGATTTAAAGGTAAGTGTAAAAACATTGCTAACTATTACAGTTAATAGTTATATTATTATTCTATGAAAAACATATTTAATTCATTTAGTGACGGTTTAAAAAATGGATTCAGAGCCTGGTTCATCGCAAAATCCAACAGATACCCAACGCAGTAGTTTGCAACATTTGGTCTCTCATGATGTTTTTTCTTTTGGCGTGGCCTGTGAATTACCTGATATTAATCTGTCAACTAAACGAGATATATTGAAGTACTATTTTTTCTTGGCCGAACGTTCAAAAGCCCAAAGCAAAATGTTTTCGTATAAAAGATTTACTCCCCAAGTAGCAGACAGATTGTTAGAAATTTGGAATCAACTTAATATTGAACTTATACTCAAAGGTAGCATCATTAGAAAATTGAATAATTTGCTTGACGCATATAGTAATGCAGATAAACAACGAGTAAAACGCGCAACAGAATTCAAAAAATTCGTAGAATCAACAAACCAATTATTCAACATTGGAAAATGTAAATGCAACTTGAAAGAAAACGACTGCTCATGCGGATCTATCCCAGAAAACTTAAAAGATTTCATGCGCGGTCAATATAATGACAGAATACAAACGATACCGCAACACGATAGTGGAAGTGAAGAGACGATACCAACGACTATACCAACAATCCCAGTGAGCAACGATCCTACATACGAACCACATTATGGAAGTTGATCTGAGAGGAGGTTCAGAATTAGTTCTACCACCACAAACATACACTCCCAGATACAATACTAAAAACTATGCAATGATGTGTGACAGATTTGGTGTGCATGATAGAATGGGATCAGCATTGGCAACAGCTCTTATGGAAGACCTGGGCGTAAAAGATGCTCATGACAATCTTGTCATCATGGATAAAAGTAAACTTCGTAGAGAAAGAGAAAAATGGAGACAAGACGCACTTCGTAAGCGGTATGATGGCTCGAATTTGATATCATGTAGAAAAAATTGATGAGAAGTTGCATCCAAGGATGGTTAAAGAACCTCATCTAGTTGTTTTGAGGGAACCAAAATCTCAACGGAAAGACATGTCCAATTGCTGGCTGCCACTGCTAAACGAGTTGCAGGAAAGAATGTAGAAGGCGCTATGGCGACGACATTAGAAAGCCGAACGAAAACACCCAGACTTGAAAGCAAACAAGACTTTCAGAAAAAATAATGTTTTTTTCACATTTTGTCTTTACTACACTCAAATTGAATATTTTTTTTGATAATAGGTTGATAGATACTTTATTATCTCTTAATTTGAATTTTTGTAGAAAAAAAAGAAAAAGGGAAAAAAAATCAAAAAGTTGGTTTTATGTGTGTAAACATTCCCATTTTTGCTAACTAATTTTCAATGTATGAAAACCCTATGCTAATTACTTTTCCCTTTTGTTTGTACTAATTATTATTATTCCTTTAGTTAATATTATCTGACATTGATTTGTCATTGGAGTGATCTTGAATTTGACACTTCTTGTAACTTTCATTATTCTTTTTACAATTAATCATATTTGAGGATTCAAGAGGAAAGAGTGAAAATAAAAGTTATTCTTGAGCTGTAAAATTAAACCATAAAACGTGTTTTAATTTTCGAGTTTGAATAATTTGGAGCAATTCTACAATCAGAAGTGGGATACATAAGAAATTTCTCTAATTTTTTAAAATAAAAATTATATTTTCTTATTACTACGCCTGACAAGAAAATTAAATAAAAATGAGTAGTAACCAACAAGATGATGACACGCACAATGTCGGTACAGAGGGGGTTGGTGCCGGTAGCTTAAAGTTCTTGGAAACACCACGAGCTAACAACCGAAGTACACCACATCCAACAATATTAAATGATAGCGGTGTGCGAATTTCAAGCGACGAAACTTCAATTTTGACAATGCTTTTGCAACAAAACCAAATGCTGATTAACACGTTACGCTCAGAGAGGACATCATACCACGTTATGCCAGATCTTAACAACACCATTAAAGCAAAAGATTGGCTTGCGTCTGTTAACGGCATAGGTAACATGAATAATTGGCCAGATTCTTTTCGTCTACAATGTGCACGATCAAATTTAGAAGGTGCAGCGCTAAATTGGTATAATGCAGCAGAATTTAAAAGCTGGTTGGACTTCGAAATTGAGTTTAAAGATACGTTTGTTGGTCGCCAATCAACAGCTGAACTGTGGGAGAAAATGGCCCAAAGACGACAAAACGATTTTGAAGACATCACTGATTATTTTTTTGATAAACTACGACTTACACAACAACTTGGCCTAGATTTTGATGATGCTAGAAAATTTATTATAAAAGGTATAAAATCAATTGAATTACGAAAATTTCTTTTACAGAAACAACACATCACGTTCAACGACATAATTTCCAATGTCCACGATTATATCGACGCTGGCTGTGCAGAGGGAGACACCGTCTTAGGTAAACCATATTCACAACGATTTCAACAAAGAAGCAAATCGGATAGTGAGCAAACCTGCAACAAATGCGGAAAACAGGGTCATTTTGCGCGCTTTTGTAAAACTGAAGAGTCAACGTTAAAATGCTTCCGATGTGAGGGTATTGGACATGTTAAAACGTTTTGTAAAGCTCCCATCAGATGTCTAAATTGTCACCAAGAGGGACATGTGCAAAGTAAGTGCCCAACGAAAGATAAAAATGTGCAAGCTAAACCATCAAACCACACACGTAATGCCACAACCAACAATACCACAATCGCTGCTACCGCTGCCCCTACAGTAGACACGTCCACCAACCGTAAGTATTTTCAAGAAGCTATTATTAACGGACAACTTGTCAAATCATATGTCGACCCTGGAAGTACCGTAAATATGATAAAAGAATCAGCAGTAAAAGATCTACAACTCGAATATAATCCAAAACATACTGTACGTATTAATGGATTTGGTGATGGTTCTGTTATTTCTATTGGTCATTTTAATGCAAACCTAAAGGTAGATCAAGCTGCCGCCGATGTAGAAATACTTGTTGTTAAAGACGAACGATTGGATATTCCTTTATTAATTGGTCAGCCGTTTACAGAAAAAGAGCATATCACAATGGTACGTCGTGGTAAAACACTACGATTTTTTGAAGAACAAATTGACGAAGAGCCAGACGATTGTTTAAAAAATATGGAAATACCAGAATTACCAAAAACTGATGTTAAGTTATGGGCAAAAGAAGCAACAGTAATCCCTTCAAATTATGTTGGATTTATTTCTTCATATAGTAATCTTTCTAACACCGCAAATTTATTTTTAGAAAACCGTCAAAATAAATTTGGTGCTTTAATACCAAACTGTGTCATTAATAATGAAACTGGTGAGTTTTCCATCCCTGTATTAAATATAACAAAAACAGACATAAAATTTGAAAAAGATGAAACAATTACTAGCGGTAAAATTTGTGTTGAACAAAAATTGAGTGATATAGAAGAAAAAAATGAGAGTGGGAACAATGAAATCACTGTTACAGCAACAAGAGCTGAAAGCTTTGATTTTAACAAATTTGATATTGGTGAACAAGTAAGTGCAGAAGGAAGAGAAAAATTAAAGAGAATTGTTCTTGAAAACATTTCATGCTTTTATTATAATTTGAGTGACTTAGGTACAACAAAAGAAGTTGAGTTTAAAATTGAATTGACAAATAATGAACCAATTACTTTTCGCCCATATCGTTTGAGTTATTCTGAAAGAGAGTATGTTAGGAAAGATATTGACTCGATGAAGAGTGCTGGTATAATTTGTGATTCTGAGTCAAATTACTCAAGCCCTATTTTACTTGTAAACAAAAAGAACGGCGAAAAACGTATTTGCATCGATTATAGAGCTTTAAATAAAATAACAAAGAAAATGCAATATCCATTGCCATTAATACATGATAATGTTGATAGACTTAGAAATAAAAAATATTTTACTGCTTTAGATATGAAAAGTGGATATCATCAAATACCAGTCAGCAAAGAATCGAGACATCTTACAGCTTTTGTAACACCTGATGGCCACTTGAATATCTACGTATGCCGTTTGGTGTCTGTAATGGGCCAGCCGTTTTTCAACAATTAATAAATAAAGTTCTTGGGCCATTACGTTTTACTATTGCCCTAGCATACTTCGATGGTATTCTTATACCAGCTGATACGGAGAGTGAAGGTATAGAAAATCTAAAAATTATACTCGAGGTACTGTGTAAGGCAAATTTAAAATTAAATTTATCTAAATGTAAATTTTTATATAATAAAATTGAATATCTTGGTTTTGAAATAGAGTGTGAAGTAATACGACCGTCTGAAGGCAAAATTGAGTGTGTGGCTAAATTTCCAACTCCAACTGATGTTCATAAAGTAAGACAATTCATTGGTCTTGCTAGTTATTTTCGTCAATTTGTTTATAATTTTGGTATATTGGCTCAACCCTTAACAAAACTGACACGTAAAAATGCTGAATAGAAATGGTCAACAAAAGAAGAGGAAGCATTTAAATTAATTAAAGAAAAATTAATTTCTCGTCCAATTTTAGCTATGTATTCACCTAATGCTAGAACCGAGGTACACACTGACGCATGTCAAATTGGTTTTGGTGGAATGTTACTGCAAGCGCAATCTGATAAAAAGCTTCATCCTGTGGCCTACATTAGTAAACAAACAACACCAGAAGAGAGCCGATATCATTCAACAGAACTTGAAACACTTGCCGTTGTGTGGACTCTACAAAAGCTTCGTGTGTATTTGGTCGGTATAAAATTTGTGGTGGTTACAGATTGTAATGCAGTGAGGAGCACGTTTTCAAAGAAAGACATTATACCCCGCATTGGTCGTTGGTGGCTTCAGTTGCAAGAGTTTCAATTCGACATCGTTCATCGTTCGGGAAGTAAAATGCAACACGTTGATTCATTAAGCCGAAATCCAGTTGGTGATTCGCAACAAATTGGAACAGTAGCTGATGTAGTGTCTCTTTACAATACTTTAAGTAAGAGTAATTGGTTAACTTTACTACAACAAACAGACCACGCAACAAATGAAATTGTAAAGTCGCTAAACAAAACAGCTGATCTGGATGATTTTGATAGAAATATAAAACAACAATATAAATTGAAAAATAACGTCGTTTTTAGAAAAGTTGGTGATGATGAAAAATTTTATGTTCCACGAAAAGCTAGATGGAAAATTGTAAATAATTATCACGATAGTTTTGCACATATTGGTTTGGATAAAACTGTGGCTAAAATTAAAGAATATTATTGGTTTCCCCGAATGAAAAATTACGTCAAAAATTATATTGGTGCCTGTGCTGAATGTTTGCATCATAAACAACCCGGAGGAAGGAAACCAGGTATGTTACATCCCATTGATACAATTGGTCAACCATTTCACACGGTACATATGGACCACCTGGGTCCCTTTGTTAAGAGCACTAAAGGCAACACGTATATTTTAGCTGCTATTGATGGTTTTACAAAGTTTGTTTATTGAAGGCTGTGCGTAATACAAAATCTATTACTACTGTTCGTGTGGTCAAAGAGATGATTGCGTTATTTGGTACACCTACCCGATTTATTACTGATTTGGGCACTTCATTTACTGGTGCTCCCTTCGTAACTTTTTGTAAAAACAATAATATTATTCATATTAAAAATGCAACAGCCACTCCGAGAGCAAATGGACAAATCGAGAGACTAAATAGAAGTATAACTCCAATGACAGCTACAATGAGTGAACATGCACAAAACAAAGATTGGGACAACTTTGTCGGCATTACCCAGTACAGATTAAACAATACTTATCATCGCGCAATTAAAACAACTCCCTTTAAATTACTGTTGAATTACTCTCCGAGAAATGTGTCTGGTGGTGTATTAGAAGATGCAGTACGACAACAAACCGATAACAACATTGATGAAGAGCGTAAGTGTGCATTGGAAAATATAATTAAACAACAAAGTAAGCAGAAGTATTCATATGACAAAGCTCGTTGCAACGCCCCTACATATATGCCTGGAGATTACGTCATGATTAAAAGAGTAACAATGCCAGGTGTTGGAGAGTCATCAAAGTTACTTCCACATTATAAGGGTCCGTATATTATTACAGAAGTCTTACTCAATGACCGTTATAGAGTTTCTGATATACCGGGCTTACAACGTACACAAAAATTTTATGAAGGAGTTGTGGCAGTCGATCAAATTAAACGAGTGTTAGAACCTGACGATGATGCAAGCGATAATTCCGATGATCCCCTGCAATCAGATGACGATGTTTCTCGCAGAAGTAAACGTTTAGCCGGGAAAAATACTGAATAAATTTAAATCGAGGTCGATTTTTGAAAAGGATGGCCGACTGTAAACATTCCCATTTTTGCTAACTAATTTTCAATGTATGAAAACCCTATGCTAATTACTTTTCCCTTTTGTTTGTACTAATTATTATTATTCCTTTAGTTAATATTATCTGACATTGATTTGTCATTGGAGTGATCTTGAATTTGACACTTCTTGTAACTTTCATTATTCTTTTTACAATTAATCATATTTGAGGATTCAAGAGGAAAGAGTGAAAATAAAAGTTATTCTTGAGTTGTAAAATTAAACCATAAAACGTGTTTTAATTTTCGAGTTTGAATAATTTGGAGCAATTCTACATGTGTTATTTTGTTTTAGCAATGCATTAATCAACCGAATTCGATAAATTTGGGCTTAAACTCTTCGTTTTGAATTGTAAATTGAATTAAATAATGTATTGAGCCAAAAAAATGGCCATGAAAGTAATATTCTTGGACAAAATCATGAAAAAAATGGAAAAAATGGTCCAAAATTTGGACAAAAATGCCCGTAACTTTTGAACCGTTGGACCAATGTTGGAGATTATTTTTTATAAATTGATCAAAATGAGCTCACCTTTCCAACGCGCCTACTGGCGATTAAACCCGATCGATAGTTTTTGAGTTATGGATGTGAACGTGTAGGTAATATTTCATACGAACGTCAATTTGGGAAAAAATCTACCAACAAAAAGTAGGGGACTCGATTTTAACGATAGAGGTATGGTTCTTTGGCAAATTTTCATGGAATAACCCATAGAATACGGAAATCATAGGGAAATTGGTGAATTTTTTCACTCCCTACAAATCGACCCGCCCTAACCTCCATATATGACTATATGTGAGTCCTTTTTGAATACCTGTAATCGTATATACTTCCATATATTCCCATATATAACATACATATTCCCATATACGCAACCATATGTATTCATATATGAACATATTTGTACATATATGAACTGAAAGGAACAAAAATATATAAGAGACACATTTAAAAGCAATAAGTACCCAACAAATATTTTTGTTATCTAATAACGATTGTTTTAAGAAAAACTGAAATTCAGATAGCGTACAGCTTAAAAAACTTTTTGTTTATAAGTTTTGATATTTTAGGACATTTAAGAGCTTTAATGTGATTAACGTAAATTTCTATAAACTGTCATTTCAAATTATATTCTTTTCCTTATATATCAACCTTAACTGTTTTACCAATTTCGATTAATCGCATTAAATTGCTTGATTTATTCATTGTTTGAAATCGGCCACTTTAAAATATTCGATGTAAATTGTTCGACTAAACAAAAAACGATTAATCTACTGAATGCTCACAAAAATCTCATAATTTTACACACGCTTTTAATGAAAATTCTAATGCATTTTGGCTTCTAAATACGATCTGGCAGGATGGCAATGCAAACTTTAGATATATTTCTTGTAAGAAACTACTTTTTTTTGAAAATTTTAACCACATGACAATCAGAGTTGTATTTGTTATTCGTGCCAGATCGCTAGATCTAATACTTTTGTGATGTGAATTTAAGGATAATCGGACAACTTAATTATTGGTGGCCTGCGAACATTGTTGCCGATTTTTGGCAATTTGATATTTTAAGAAAATTAACTAAAAATGTGTATAAAAATTGTTCATTTTGATGAACAGTGAAGAAGCCCCAACTCTGACAACAATAACACCCTCTAGTGTATAATTTAATATCACTGCAGCCAACATTAGAGATCAACATTAGCCGTCGGCTTTTGGTTTGATCTTTACTTGTTCGTTAACTCTTAACAGTGTAACATCAACCATTTTAAATCGTTCGATAGAGTGCCAACAAAGATTTGTTTTACATCAACATTAAAACCCTTAACCAAACATCCGTGCTTAAGGAAGTTATTTATTTTGTTTCTAAATTGTGGAAAACCAAAAGTTAAAACTTACTTCTATGTTAAAACTTAAAGTGAAATTTAAAACTTATATCTAAAGGTTAAAACTGTGTATATTAAAACTTAATTCTAAACTAAAGTTGAAACTTAAAAACTAAAACTTAAGCCTAAAGTGAAATACCTAAAATTAAAGAAATTGTTAATTCCGTAACCTTAAGAATTAAAATTTAAACCCTAAACGTGTAAAAAATACTTAAAACTAAAATTAACCTAAAATTGAAAAATAAGGTTAAATAAAACCCCAGTTAAAAGTTATAACGTTTTAACGAAACCCGCCATTTTTTATTTTTTATAATTCCCTCAAAAAGATGGTAAATAAGAAGCCATCTTTCTTTCTAATACCCCTTAACCCGTCTCTTCAAAAATATTGACCTGCAAGAAATGTTCCCCTAGGATGTGTTAAATGCTATAAAAATCGTTTTACAAACAGAAACAATGATTTCAAGTTTTAAACACTCATGGTTTTATTGTAGTTATAGTACTTTGGTGAAACTTTTGATTTTCTACAATTGTAGTTCTTTCGTAATGTTAAAAAATTTACTTAATCGGCACTGAAGAAATTGATATCTTATAGAGGTATAGAACTTTGAAATGGAATAAAACAAAGATGAATTTTTAAATTGACATAAAATTTACTTTATTCGAAAGATAATGACTTTTTACATATGACCCGCCACGGCTGGCTCGGACGTAGTCTAATCTGAAGGTAAAATTTTCGATGACTTTTTCCAACATTTGTGGCCGTATATTGGCAATAATGCGGCGAATGTTGTCCTTCAAGTGGTCATTCGTTTTGGGCTTATCGGCGTGGAGTCCAATTCACGAGTCCGACACGTGAAACTATACGGTTAACAAAAGTTTCCTTCAATAAATCAATTATGGCACGAGCTGTGTGACAAGTTGTGCTGTTGAAACCACAGCTCCTTTGCATATCATGGTTGTTCAATTGATGAACGAAAAAGTTGGTAATCATGGCTCTATAGCGGTCACCATGGACTGTAACGTACTGGCCAGTATCATTTCTAAAGAAGTACGGAGCAATGATGCCACCAGCCCATAAAGTCAGTTTTTCTGAATGTAACGGTGTCTCAACATACATTTGAGGATTATCATCACTCCAAATACGGCATTTTTTTATTAACGTATCCATGTAACCAAAAGTGTGCTTCATCGCTAAACAAAATTAGCAAAATTCATGCGCGATACGTATTTCCAACAGAACCATGATTTTCAAAATAAATGTTGAACAATTTGGAAGCGTTGTTCAGGCATTAGTCAGTCTATTCATGTTGAAATGCCAAACCAAACTTAACATAAATCACTTGACAGCTGACAAAATGGCCGGCAGTTCAAAAAGTGTTGCCAACTTAAAGTTCTATACCTCTATAAAAAACACCCTTTATATTCTTTAATTTAACTCACATTGTTATATGTGATAAGCAATAAACTTAATGAAGAATAAAACAATAACTTTTAAAGCAAGAGGATTTTCAGCTTTAAAACTCTCTTATTAGAGTTAACAAAAGTAAAACAGTACCTCATGTTCAAAAAAAAAAACTATACACCAAAACATTCAGATCTTTTGTTGGTATTTATGTATCAAATAAACATCACCATCCATTAAAGTTAAATATGTATAACGAATGCAACAAGGACAATGATGGCATACAAAAAAGTGTGTAAATTACATCTCTATAAAAAGTGTCTGTGTGTATGTGTATGTGTATGTGTTTTTTTTTTTTGGTAAAACAAGCAGCATACAATTTACATTGCAAAGGTTATAAAATACGTTTAAATATACGTTAAATATATACACAGGCAAACATATACAATAGGGCGTTTCAGCATTTCCACTTTTATTAAGTTTGCTACTCTTGTAGCTTAATATGAAAACCAGTATCCCGAAATATTTTTTAGATTTTTTTTCAGATATTTTGATAGTTGGAACGGAGTCGCTGAAATTGAAATAGGTTATGAAACAAAAACTTTTTTACCTTTTTTTCATCTTTTGCTTTGTTTTTACAATGCCAGTTAAATCACTATAGGTCTCTCTGCCGACAATCAAAGTAGAGATTTAGAATTTTTCAAGTTCAAACCTCAATTACTTTATAAATAAGCACTTTCGGAGAAATATTGAAAAATAAGTGATTGTTTTCTCCGAGTTTACATGGGATTTGACCAAAAAGTATGGAACTTTCACAAACACAAATTTATTATCAAATGCAAAGTATTTTAAAGACATGTCCAAAAAATTTGATTTCACGCCTTTACCACATATATTTCTGAAGTTATTAAGGTTTGAATTTTAAAACTTCTCAATTTGAACCTTTAATCTCATCAGAATGATACTTAAACTAATTATTTATACCCCGAATACAATTTCTTAGTAGGCTAGAACTTTTGAGTAGTGATTTATCTGGTTTTGGAAAAACAAAGCGTAAAACCTTTTTGTTTACCCACAATCAATTGCATTGACCTCGTACCGCTTTTCAAAAAATGTGAAAAAAAAATCTCAAAAATCTTTTGGGTTATAAGTTTTCATATTCCGTTTCAAGAGGTGCAAAAATCCAGAAAAGTGGAAATGCTAAAACGCCCTGATATACAATACTATGCAATTATATATAGGTAGGTTAGTGTTATTGTATATTTTGTAATATTTTTTGGTGAGCTTTTGTACAACACCTAAGAGTCCTCAATACAAATGTTGACTCTTCTTTATGCGTGTGTGTTTGTCTTTATGTTTATGTTCGTCTTTATATGTGTGTGTGTGTATAGTTTTTTGGTTCGTTCGTATACATTTTTTTTTTTTTTGTAATATCATTTGACACAATTTTTTGTAATGCTGGAAGCTAACAATACTTGTGGTTGAGTTCAACTTTATTTGCAACAACTAAAGTACCTTTGTCGTAGTTGAACAATATAAAAAAAAATATGTTTTTTATTTTATACTTGTCTGCAAACAAAATTGTATTTTTGTTAATTTAATGAATGCTTTTTTACATCTATTCTCGTTCTCGTACACACTCTCAGCTTTTTTACCAGTATACAAATGTTTTTACTGCCTTTGGAACAATATGAAAGTTTTGCAACAATTGTTTGCAAATGAAGGAAAACAAAAACGTAACAAAAGCAGTGCTAAGTTCGTAGCCATAAAGAATATCAAGACTGAAAATATTAAGAAATGAATAGCATCAGTAACAAAAATACCAAGTAACTAATAGTACTTGGCCAAGGATGCACATATCGCTCATTTACCACGAGACTGACTTAACGCAAAAAACACGATTTTGCACACACAAAGAAATAAAGTGCCAACCGAATTGAAAAGTGAATATTTAAAGTAACAACTTATAAATTCAGTTAGTGCAACGATATTTACATCAGACTTCTGAATATTTTGGGTGTTGCAACTAAAATTCAATTGAATTATTGAAAACTAATGTTAAGTTGTGCCAACCGTCTGAAACCCGTTATTATCGAATTTGAGTCGTCGTAGTAACTGAATTTCAGTGTGCAGAATACGAGTTTAAAGTTTTCAATATATATCTACCTCGCTCGACACTTCCTCTATTTATTTGGTCAGGCTTTTTATAAGCAGAGGGCTTTAATGTATTTTTCTCTTAGTGAGAGTTGAGTTGTGTGCAAATTTGCTAATTATCGAGAGACCCGTGAGGAGCACAGTTTCTCTATAAAGTATATACTCTTTGCAAACACACTTTTTTTTTTTTTTTTTTTTTTTTTTAACTTTATTTAAACAAATTAATTCATATAATATTGGGCCTCAGCGCCTCTAGGGCATTGTTGAGGCAAGTTGGCACTAAACTGAACTTATAAATTAACAATAATTTGTAAAAATATCAAAATTTAATTATAATATAATAAAACAAAGAAAAATTAAAAAAAAAAATAAATAAATAAATAATTTTTTTTTTTAAATAATAAAATGATCAATATTTTGTTCAAGATACTCTTTCAGTCTATTTTTAAATGAAGAAATAGTTACACATTATTTAAGACTATATGGTAAACTATTAAATTCCTGACTACCCACATATTCTATCCTTTGCTTTGTGGTCTCTAAACGACATCTTACAGTTCTTAGGTTTGAGCTGTTCCTGGTATTAAAATATTGTTGATTTGTTGAAAAACTTATCGTGTGGTGACCAAGGTTATGAATAACTTTATATACATATATCAGCAATTGCATTTTGTAAATTCCATGTATTGGTAAAACATTTTTAGCAACATCTTTATATAAAGACAAAGTAGGGTACATTCTCGGAAGATTAAATACAGTTTTTAACGACTTATTTTGTAATATTTGAAGAGATTTTAAATCTTGGTTCTTTTTGAAACCATATATCAAAGCCAAGTAGTTTAAATGACTTTGAATTAGCGACTGAAAAATAATTAATTTTGTTTTTCCATCAAGTTTATGTTTTAGCTTAAATAAAATTCCAACAGCAGGTGTTATTTTACTATGAAGATATTCAATATGTTGATGCCAGGACAAATTGCTTTGAATATAAACACCCAAGTACCTTATAGATTGCACTTCTTCCACTTCTTTGCCATCTATAAAAATTACATTATTTAAATTGTTGTAAATTGTATAAGGCCTAAATCTTATGAGTTTTGTTTTATTGGCATTTAACACTATTTTATTCAGCCTTGCATATTCCGAAATTAAAGCTCCATCACGTTCAGCCCAGGTTTTCAAAACAAGATTTTCTTTATACGGGTAAAATACGCATAAATCATCCGCATACATAAAAAGCTTTCCATTAAGATTAATATTGTTTATATCATTTATATATATGGTAAAAAGTAATGGTCCCAATACGCTTCCTTGTGGAACACCATGCACAACATCTTTCATCGAGCTTTTAGAAGCATTTATTTGCACATACTGTTTTCTTCCCTCCAAGTAGCTTTTTAATAGCGCTAATTCCACACCTCGTATTCCATAAAATGTTAGCTTTTGAAGTAAAATTTTGTGGTCAACTAGGTCGAAAGCTTTGCTAAAATCATAAAATATACCACAGACAGCTGTATAACCCTTGTCCAAACAATCACATACGTAATTTACAACATTAACCACCGCTTCATCGGTACCGCAACCTTTTCTAAACCCGTATTGATTAGAATATATAAGGGATTCATTTTTCCAAATATGTTAAAAGTTGAGAATGCAAAATTTTCTCAAAAACTTTGTCAATTACTGACAAAACAGCCACTGGTCTAAACTTCTCTACAGCAGATGTATTTATTGCCTTAGGAATCGGTATAATTTTATGAACTTTAAGTATATCAGGAAAAACCGAGTTAGTAAACGAAGAATTTAAAATTTTCGAAAGAAAAGGCGCAAGAATATCTTTACACTCAAACAAACATCTTGGTGTAATATTATCATTGCCAGAACTTTTATTGATTTCTAAATGAGATAGTAAATTCCAAATTTCAACGCTGCTGTTTAGACAAAATCTAAAATTATTGCTGTGATAACGTAGTGTTCTCATCGAATTACAGTTATCATCTGGACTTGATTCAATTTGATTTTTTAAATTTGCAACCGAATTCAGAAAATAGTTATTAAAAAATTCAGCTTTTAATTTGTCATTGTTTATAACTTCACCATCTTCATTTCTTAGATTAATTGCATTCTTTGAAACTCTCCCAAGGGTACTATTTAAAAACTTCCAACATTTTCGTGGTTCTTGTTGCATTCTACTTAAATTGTCATTATAATAATTTATCATAGCATTTTTACTAGCAAGTTTAATTACTTTGCTTATTCTTTTTATACTGATTTCTATTTCAGCTGTTTGACGTTTTTTCTTTTTAAGTTTTAGAAGTTTTTTCTTATACTCAATAAGAGCCTGAAGGTTACCGTTGATCCAAGGTGTCATCTGGTACTTAAAGTATATTTTTCTTTTAGTTTCTAAAGTAGAAACTGAAAGTGCATTTAAAGTACTCTGAACGATGTTTAGTGTATCATTATTAGAATCTCCAGTTAGAGCTGATATATCCAAAGTTTGAGCAAGATTTTCCTTAACCAAATTGTAGTTACAGTTAAACTTTACTATTTCCATAAAATCTTTGGTTTTCACTGGTAAATTAAGCCTGCAATATATCAGGTTATGGTCTGTCAAATCGCATTCTACTGATATGATTTCAATAATATTCGGAATATTACTAAACACGTTGTCTATCGACGTAGAACTACTAGGACGAGTAACCAAATTATGACAATTATTACAATCGTAACATTGGAGCAAACGAGTTACATCTGTCGCATAAGGGTTAAGTAAGAAATCAATATTACTATCTCCAAAAACTATACATGGACCTTGAGCATAAAGACTGAGAAAATCTTCCAAAAACGACAAAAATTTGCTTAAATGACATTTTTGCGATCTATAAAACGATATTAATTTTATTGGTTTTCCAGATATCTTCTGAGTTGGTAATGTTATTGTTATAGCATCCATAAAGTCTTTACTTTTACAACAATCTATTGAATATACTAAACTCTGCTTAATATAAATTGATGTACCGCCATAGCCATCTTCCCTACAGCAGTGAACAGAATTATAACCTGGGATACTGTAAAGCTGAACTAATTTACTTTCAAACCACGTTTCCTGAACGCAGATTATATCGGGTAGTCGAGGAAACTGAGCGATTAGTGCTTTGAACTTGCTAAATTTAAAAATAGATGAAATACTTCTAATATTAACTGATAAAACAGATAAGAAATTGTTATTCAATGTTTTCAAATATTTTTCAAAAGATATAAATGTATCGAAATAATTATTAAAATTCATTGTAAAATAATAATGGTAATACAAGATATTTTATAAACATAATTATCTGAAAAAACTATATAGCGGGTGATAAGTATGAAGATTCATCTTCGGTGTCATCAGGATTTGAATTCACAGCATTTTTACGTTGTTCAAACTTTTTCTTATTCGTGGTAGCTTCTAAAAGTAATCTATCAACCTCCTCTTCACTTCTTAGAAATATTGGTTTAGATAATTGACTTTTTTTTACAAAAACTTTTCCAGTTGTTGCATAGACCCTGTTGTAACCCACAGATTTTAAACTTCTTGCATGGTTTAAGAGAGCAAGAGTTTCTTTACTCAAAAACTCGCTGACAAAAATGGAACTGGTATTCTCTTCATCTAACAACTTAGATTTAGCTTGCATTACAATTTTTTTCGTTTTGTTATTGTTAAACTTAACTATCATCGTACGTTTATGTTCATTTTTCTTATTAGAGTTATTCTTCTTCTTCAAAAAGTAAACATCATCAAAATCCTCCGGTTTCAAATCAACATTAACATTTTTCATAAGATTTATCATAGTTTCTACAGGATTGGCATCATCTTTTACCTCCACACCATTAACAATACAGTCGTTCTTCACTTTAAAATCATTTAACAATCTTACAGATGTTTTCAATTCTTTAATTTCATTTTTCAAAATAACATTCTCCTTTTGTACAGCATCCAGTTTTTTCTTATTATCTGCTATGCCTTTCAAAATCTCATCAAATTTTGTTGACATAAACTGCATTGATTCCTGTAGGTTATCCAGCTGATTTAACTTCTTCAGTTGTGTTTTGATCAAACCCAATTCAGTCTTTATGTCTCCACCACTTTTATTGCAGTTGTTACATACGTATTCCTCTCTTTCATTTTCTAACAAGTGTTCATACTGCCGTTTATTTAATGATGTACAAATAGCATGATAGATTTTTTCACATTTGTCACATTGAATGTTATCTTCATTATCTTTTACATTTAATTCGCACTGACCACAAGTAATTTTTGTATTAGCAATACTTCGGCGAGCTTTCCCTGCCATTCTTTATATTGTTCTTATAACTTACAAATTGTTTTTTAATATAAACGTTATTCAAAGCTATAATTTATAATTTAAATATTATTATTTTCAAGTTAAAAATTGTTTGTTAAGCACTTGATTTTTTTTGACGTTTGCTCAGTAGGGTTGCCAACTTGCGTTTTTCAACTTGCGTTTTTCACTTTATAGAAAAAATAAAATTTATTATCCTCTATCTCAATAAGCATACATGATATTAATATGAAATTTTTACACAATATAAAGCATGATATAACTAATAAATCTGCTTCATTAACTCAAAAATCCAATTTTTTGACTTATGACAGTCTTGTAGTAAATGAGCGATATGTTAACTTACAGCAATTGTTTGTGGACTTGAGGCAATAAGGGGAACTTCAAAACTTTTGATGATCGGTTGAAACTTACTCTTATATCTCAAGTTTTTTTGAATTGAAATGGATAGGATTAAGTAGACTATATTTCAAAACTAGGTCATGCAAAGATTTAAATGCAAGGCTATCATCTATGGAAATGACAGCTATTTAAATGTCAAAATAATTAAAAAAAGTAACTTGAAATTTACAAATTTTTTTTTACTAATCTTAATTGAAACTCGTACACTGAGAGAATTATCTGCATGACATCAATATTTTTTTTCATTAGATCTATGAAATCTCACTGGAACTCATCCATTGAAACTTTTCATTAAACTAATGCAGTTTTTCATAAAACTTATTGAAAAATTTAATATTATTTATTAAAAATTTCGTACGACTAATAAAAAAGTTTCATCAGAAATAGTTTCATTAAAACTACGAAGCTTTTTCCTGAAGTTTAAGAAATTTTTCATTCATATTGTGAAAAAACTTCATTAGTTTAGTGAAAAAATTTCATAAAATCTCGTCCAACACAGATTTTTTTAAATTCCAGATCCAAAACAAATAGAACATACTTACCCTATACTCCTCGGGACATATTTTCACTACACAAATAATTTGTATATCGCTGATTGGTGAAAAATTGTGTATAAGCAGCCAAGTGAAACCAATATTATCTGATTTTTTAAATTTTCGCAGTTTTTTTCATTGGATTTGGGTCCTTTAATGGAATCGAATTGTAAGAAAATTTTTTTAAAAAATGTAAAAATTTTGGCGGCAAATGCGTGTTTTCCAAAATAATCGCAGGTTTCCTTTTAAGTTCTAATGTTTGACAACATATTTTTTTAATGGGTATTTTAATATTTTTTGGGTGTAATATATACAATAAAATCTATACATTACCAGTATTCATTTAATGTCGTATATAGTGCAAATATCGTATTTTTTATCACTTAGTTCCAGAAATATTTTATCAACCATGGAAAATTTAATTTGCAATTTGTTTTGTATTTCTATTTGAATGATTTAAACATTTAAAAGAAATGAAAAAAAAAATATTGTTCATAATAAAAATTGTTTATAATAAAATATTCTATTTTATAAATATAGGAATAGTTTTCGATGGAAATAAATGTGGAACTTGAGAAGAAACGAAGGAACGGTTGTTAATTTCCCCCTGAAAATACGCTTTGTGTACTTTTACACCAAACACAAACCATATTATGAATTTCCCTATTGATATTACTCACATAGATCCTTAATAACTGCTAAAGGTTAATTTTTATTTCAAACTAATCAGACTTGGGTGACGTCAATCACAATCGTTCACCATCGTTCACTTTTGAAATTTTTCTATATCAAGTTTGCTATAATTTTTATTAAAAAGAAAAATTATGTTTTTTCGACCTTTAGTATATTTGTTAGGATATTGTCCTAACAAATAATCTATAGAGTTTTTTGTTTTTAAATTTATTATTTGACCCTTTCAGGAATGTGTTGATAGATCTATTTCGGGAATTTTCTACGTTCCCAACAACAAACAATCCCATGTCACACATCAAACATTCATATAAACTAGTTTACTCACTACATGAGAACTAATTAATATATGAGCTTGAAATTAAAGATTATAACCATTGATCAAAAAATAAATTGAAAACTTGTTTGTTATGTGCAAGGTCCACCTCTGGCGGATATTCAATACACGTTTTTTGTTTTTTCTCTCCTTTTTATATTTTGTTTAGTTTATAAACAACACATTGAGAGTAAACTAGACTGTACTTTGTCATTTATACAAGTTTGATATAATTTTTATTAAAAATAAAAATTATGCTTTTTCGACCTTTAATTGTGCAATGAAAATGAAAATTATTCAAGTTTATTTCTTTATTAGGATATTGTCCTAACAAATAATCTATAGAGTTTTTTGTTTTTAAATTTATTATTTGACCCTTTCAGGAATGTGTTCATAGATCTATTTCATTTTTTCATTTTTCTATATCATTAATAATATCAGCCCTACACTCGCACTTGTGAGCGTAAAGGCTCCCTTGGAAAATTTTTAAAAATTTTAATACCAAACATGGGGATTGGCAACAACATTTGGGTATTTAATTACAGCAAAAATGCCAATTACACCCAATTACATGTAATTAGACATAAAAAAGTAATTATCCTGTAATTATATAAGCAAATGTTGGTAAGGAAGCGTTTAAGCCAACAAGTGTGAGCGTAGGTCTGAAATTATTAATGATATAGAAAAATTTCACTAGTGAATGATTACGAAATGTAATTGACGTCGCCCAAGTCTAAAAAGAATCACTTAAACACGCATTTTTTGCGTGTTATTAGATTATTACAACTACTTGTTATACCACACGATTTGTCGAAGCCTAAACTGAAATAAAATAAAATTCGCGAAGTTTCGATAATAGCGCGTCTCATAAATAAAAATATATATTTAAATACATCCAAAAAAAATTTGAAGATAATTCACAGGTAATTTTATCTTCTCCAGATTTGGGACAGAACACAGAGAGAGTGAGATAAATTTAGACTTAAAATTGGTACAAATCTACTGAAAATATCCCATAACAATGAATTAATCTCATTTGGAGAAAATTATTTTGACCACTAGCAAATAACGCCGTTTTATTTAAAAAATGTTCGAACTGCTACATAAATGGGTACATGTTTTCTTAACTTTAATTGCATTACTCGGCAGTTATATGCGAAAAATAGGTTTAGGGTTTTAACAATAAGTACACACAGAGAAAAATTTAGCTGTTTGCCAACTGAAATTCGGTTATGACGAACTTCAGTAGGTTGCTACAACTGAACATTATTTTTCATAAGAAAGTTCGGTTAATTCAACTGAATTTTAGTTGCGACACCTAAAATATTCAGAAACCTAATGTAAATATCGTTCTCCTAACTGAATATATAAATTGTTACTATTAAAATACATTATTCAATTCGGTTGTCACTTTATTTCTCTGGGTGTAGTGTGCACGTTATAAAGTTATCGACATCATAGTTTTGTTTTCGGTAACATATATCCAATAAAGTTGACCACTGCAAGTGTGGGCACTTAAACTAAAGGAAATTGTTTCCCGATTTTAGAAATGCATTTTATTTTAAATATTTCTCCCTCTAGATCTGTTTAAGTCTCCCTGGGAGTATAATATAGGAAATTTACTTGCTAACCATAAAATATTGGTATTAAAAAAAAACGAAAATTTCCTCACAAATTCAATTATGGCTGTTATTTAGCATTTATAATAAAACAGAATAAATTAAAATATTCGACTGCGGCGCTAGGTTCCGTAATTAAAAAAGGCTACAAATGCCTTTTTATAACCTAAATCAAAGTTAATGATGAAAAAAAAGGAAAATTGTTTTGAAAAAATAGTTCGTTTGTGTTAAACAAATTTTCGATTGTAGCGCTATTAAATATAGATACCAAAAAATCTAAAAATTAAGTTTTTTGTAGGTGGCAAGGGAACTCACATTGAAAAGGCAATTCAAAATAACCAAAATGTGACTGGCGAGGTGATGATTTTGACGGATCGTAACTCATAATAATCCATGCTAAAAATACGAAATAATTTCCAAAACAACGAAAATTTTCGTAGAATAAACAAACTTTCGTGTATTTTACAAAACTTTTTGTTATTTTGACATTTTTTCGTATTTTTATTCATGAATTATTATCAGTGTATTAGGAAAACATAATTAAATTTATAGTAAATTTTAAAAAACAACAAAACACGTCAACAAAATTTTACGTATAAAAAATGGCTTAATTTCGTAATTTTAATTTTGTACCCATTTTTTATATCTAAAATATAAATAAAATAGGACTAGAGCGCGCCACATAACATGGATCATGAAAAAAAATACAGTTGTGAAATTCAAAGAAAATGTTCTTTTATTTGGGTACACTCTAAAAAATTATTGGAAATTTACTACTATAAAACGAGTAAAGTTTCATGTATTAATACGCAAATTCGGTAAATTTATACATAAAAATGCGTAAAACTATTTTGCGCACACTTTTATATACAATAATACCCACTTACAGTATTTTTACCAATAATGTGTTTACAATTAAACACATTATGCCTAAAAGTAGTATTATTTTGTTAAATAAAATTTTTACGCACAAAGTTTGTAAATATACTAACTTATAATAGTAAAAAATATTTTGACATTTTTAAATTGAAAAAAAATTAAACAAATTAAAAAAAGCCAAAAAATCTAAAAAATTTAATTTATTGAGAATTTTAATGAAAAAAAAATGTATAACTGTAGTATTTGTGATAGTGTTTATTTTATTTTTTCTTTCCAAGTGTTTGCAGCCTAATTGTGGAAAAATATTTCAAAATTTAATATATGTACAGAGCTTTAAAGAATAAAATTCTTCATTCGATTTATTCCGTCGGTTTTTTCTCAATCGATTTAAAAATATCGCCAATATTGAAAAAAATTGCCAAAATTTAAAAAATCGCCAAAAATCGCTAAAATTGAAAAAATCTTTGAAAAAAAAAAAAACGTTAAAATTAAGAAAAAAAATCGCTGAAATTAAAAAAAATCTCCAAATTAAAAAAAAAAAACGCTAACATTTAAAGAAAATCGCCAAAAATTAAAAAAATTGCAAAAAATAAGAATAATTCCTAAAAAATCTGAAAAAATTAAAAAAAAAAAATGGTTAAAATTAGAAAAACGCGATCTAAGAAATTTAGAACCGGTATTGGGGTTGAGTTTTGAACACCGATGCAAAAATTTTTCCATTAGCTCTTTTATTTTTTGAGTTATGGACTGTTTTTATTAAGTAAATTTTTAAAAGGTGCATATTTCGAAAACTAATGGAGCTGGAGGAAAAATGGTTGCACCATTGTTCAAACCTCAACCCCACTATCCCTGCAACGATCCTAAATTTCAATTTGATTGGCTCGATTCGTAAATCCAGTTTTTCTCGAAAAGTAAGCATCGCAGATAAAAAAGAGTATTTATTTGAAACATCGCCTATGTTTCAAAAACTAACAGAGATAAATAAATGACACAGACAACTTTTTCCAATTTGAGCTATTTTTTTTTATCAATTATTTTGATTTTTTTTAATTTTCGCGATTTTTTACTTTTGCCGTTTTAAAGTTTTGAAGTTTTTTTTCATTTTGGCGATGTTTTACTTTTACCAATTTTTATCATTTGTGGTAATATTTTTTAATTTGGGCGATTTTTTTTTTTTAGTTTTGGTGATTTTTCAATTTTAACTAATTTTAGTGATTTTTTTTTAATTTTGGAATTTTTTTTAAATTTTGTCGATTTTTTTCAATTTAAGTGATTTTTTAAATATTTTTTTTTTAAATTTTGGAGATTGTTCTAAATTTTTGGGGATTTTTTTTTCATTTTAACGACATTTTTTTCAATTTTAGCGTTTTTTTTTCAATTCTGGCAGTGTTTTTCAGTTTCGCCGATTTTGGCAAATTGTAAATCGATTGAGTACAAAATTGTTTGAATTCCCAATTATTGAATTCGCAATGATTGAATTTATAACAATTGACTTCCCAACGATTAAATTCCCAATGATTGAATTCAGTAAGTGATAATATTGAATGAGCTAAATTGATTGAATTCCCCACTAGTGAAAAGAATGAATTCTCTGCGATTAATTAAGAAAAAAATCATTCGATTTAAAAAAATCTGATCTGATTTTTTCAATATAGAATTCAATTTGAAGCTCTGTATATGTACAACCACATATATACAAATATTTATATTTTATATATATTATTATACAACACATTAATAAAAATAAAACTCTTTCTAAAAATTAATTCTTTGTTTTATTTGAAACATTTTTTGGGCTGTTTTTCTTTCTTACCGCAAGGTAAATATACGCATTTTTATTGGGTTCTTACGCATATAAAAATGTATTTTTGCGCATTTTATCCGTACAAGTAAAGCATGTTTTTTTACTCAAAAATTCAGTAAAATTATTCCTTTATTTCTAAATTTAATTACATTTTTACGCACATGCATAGTACATGTACACACTTTTTGTTGACCAACTTATACGTGTATTTTTTTCATTTACACACATAGAGTAAATTTATCCAACTTATAGTAGGAGTATAGTTTCCTACTATAAGTTGGGTAAATTTCAACAGAAATTAATAAGAGTGTACCCATACTTCTATGTTAATAGGCTTACCGATTTCTAGGGTCGGGCCTCATGCTCCTCGGCCATTTTAACTCAAGATAGAAAAAATTTTGATTTTTTTTGATGGGTGCCCGAAAAAGTAAATTTTTGTGCCCGAAAAAGTCAACTTTTCATACACATGTATATATGAAATATTTTTCATAACTTCTTCATAATTTCATAGAACAATTTCATCAGTATTTTTTTTCTGACCCAAATCTCAAAACCGAAAAACATAGGAAAACATAGGAAAAACGGACAAATTGTTAGTTACAAGAGTACTAGCACACTTCGGTATAAAATCTATGACCGCTCCGAGTGGAATTGCAAAACACATCACATTAGCAAAATTTGTATGAAACAGTTTCATACATATTTATAAAGTAGTTACATTGGATGAAAAACAATGTAGCTTACATTATATTTATAAACGTTTTCATATATATGACGTTGCGTTTTTATTCAAAAATGCAAAAAAAAAAATTAAATTTCGCAGAGTTTTTAATAAGATTTATAAACTCGCAAAATTTTTAAAAAAGTTCATAACATTTCAGCTTGAAAAACATTTAAAATGGCTTTTCGACTTGGAGGTGCTGTCTACCAACAAACATAGCTAACGTAATACGCTAACAAATTGGAAATATAATTGTGAATGTCAACCGTAAACCACATACATTTTAAACAAATGTATGCCAATTCCGTATAAGTTTGCTGTTTCAAAATATAAAATTACACCATTTTTTAAATGCCGTTCTCAAAACTCAATTTCACCATATTGAACAAACGAACGAAAGTTTAAAAATATGGAAATTTTGGTTTTACTTGTAAACCACCAGTTTTTTTGGTTTCACTTGTAAACCATCAGTTAATGTTCCTCCTTAGTCTAGTATCTCGATTAGTATTAGGTTTTTATCTGAAATTTTTAAACCTGAAATTTTTAAACCTTGAGCCGTCTAAAGTCAGATTCAACAGGTGTCGAACATTTTTGAAATAACTCATATAAAATAGCCTTAATTGGTAATATCAATCACTTGCCACAATATTATTTGTGTCATAAAAAAAAAACATTACGAGAAAAAACATATATCTTCTCTAAGTTTTATAACAAAAACCCCATTAAATGGTGTAAAAGGCAACTGAAAAATTTAAATAAAATTACCAATAAAATGAGAAAAAGTCCAGGGTAATTTGATAATGTTAAAAAACCACATAATGATGAAAATACAAGTTCTTTAACAAAAACATGCTACTTGAGTTTAGTAAATTAAAAATCAGCAGTTAAATACTACAAATTTGTACTAAAATCAACAAAAACAACAACACCGTAAATAATTTATAAAATCAACATTAATTTAATGAAGCACATTAATGTGGTGTTTCCACATGAATGCATCATTATCATCATTCTCATCAAGTATCAGCATCAGTAGTATTTGGCCTCCTTAAGAAATTATATTCTTACATGAGATTTAAAAATATGTAAGGACTCTGCAAAATGCTGCAAGGTTTTAATATGTTATAAACTTGATTTACATCAAACATTCATTTACGGAATAAAGAGTGTACACGAAAAATTCTGTACAAATTTAAAAGTGAATTGTGAAAGCTGCAATGAAAATTCAAATATTTTTGGAATCTTTGAACTTTAGACTTTTTTATTTGTAAAACTTTTTTCATATCCGGTTAAAAATAGTTATATTTATTTACATCTGACTTTGAATGAAGTCACATTACGGCTAATATCATTTTATACAAAAACATCTGATAATTTTTATTGAGTGAATTTTTGATATGGTACTTGATATTATGTCCCGAAAACTTATTCCATATATAACTACATAAGCCATTTAATAAAAATTATTATATACACAGCAAAAACTAAAAACGGGTTTTAAATAAAAAAATTTGTTGAATCAATTAATATTTTAATTGATTTTGCCCCTATCACGGAAATGAAACTAATAAATAAAACTTTTATTGAAAATTAAAAAGTAAAAAAAGTTATAAATAACTTCTACAAAAAAATATGATACTCACAAAAAACATGCGTGGGAACGATACATTGGTATGTGTGTCTGTTAATGCTGCGTCTGTTTGTATGTTTGTGTGTGTGCTTTTTGGTTGTTTGTAAACTTGAAATACATTTGGTACTTTATAATGAAAATTTTCTATTTAAGCATACAGTGTATTAAAAAATAATTTGAGAATTACGTCTAAAATAATATATGTAATTATATATTTAAAAGTCAATTAACATATTAATTGATTCAATTAAATATTTGCTTAGAAACAAATTCAAATCAAATCCAATCTTTAATTAGATATTTTAGGTTGATAATTTTTTCTGTGTATGGTCCCATGTTAAGTCTTATCAAACTATATGGGACTCCATACTAAAATATTTTCCTTATAATTGTATATAGCATTATATATAATCCTATATATATTTTGGTAAAGTTCAGTAACAAACTAAGTTATCTGCAAGTTAAGACTTTATTACACATGGCTTCATATACAACCACATTAATTTTATTACGAAATCATTTACAAGTGATTTATTTTATATAATTTCAAATAAAAAATATGTAAATTTAATAATTTAAATTTTATATACCACTTAATTATATATTTTTGAAACACTAAATTTGTTCTTTATAATTTTAAATCATTTTTTTGTTTCAGTTAAAAAAAAATGTTGGTCTTTAAAATTGTTGATTTCTAGAAATTTTGATTTTAAACTTAAAAAACTTTAAGCATAACTTAAAGCTACAAAAAGCATTCCTACTAATGCTATAAACACATAGACCACAGCAGACTGCAGAGCTACACGACTACAAATGCCGTTCACTGCAATCGTCGCCGTGTGGCCAGCTACTTATTATTTTGGAAACGACAGCAACATAATAAAAAGCTGTTTTTATACAAATGAATTTTTATTTCAGTAGTGCCAATTACATTTTTTTTTTTTGCTTTATTAAAATAGAACAGCATGCATGGCTGTAGACACGTATATAAAGTTCACTTAAAATACAATTACTTATTTATAATACATTATTATAAGGTGTAAATAAATTTATCTAACCCCTCTTGAATATTAATGCAATTATACCATTTAATGTTGCGACGTTTTTTGTGTTTAACAAAATAAAATATTTTTAAGCACTAATTTGTTACATATTTTGTTTTATTGTCAACACTATTTTTGTTTTGCAGCCAACAAAAATAGAAATTATCCTAAGTTGACTACAGCGGCAAAAGTAGTCGGGTAGCCGTGTAGTTGTGTTGGTGCCAAAATAATCGTTTTCATATAAACGTGTGTATTTTATTTTTGACAGGCTGTAGTCGTGTAGCTGCAGTCGTCTATGTGTTTATAGCATAATGCTTAAAATTTTATAAAATTTTAATATTTATATCTTATTCTATATAATGCAATGTCCCGGATATGGACAAATTTCGGATAAAATTGTATCAAATTATATCTTATTTGATAGAAATAAATATAGATGCCCCATTTTTACATCAATTTTTTTGTTCATACATATATATGGGAACTTATCAAATGAGATATAATATTATTAGACCCCATATTAACATTTTTACCCGGGTATCTTTATTGTCCAAAGAAGAAAAATGAGAAAAAAATAAAATGGACAAATTTCTACCAATAATGGTTTCTAATGTGTACACTTAGAATAAATGAAATGTCACTTAAATAAAGGACGACTTACATTTGATTAAATCCAACTAACATTGTCATTTGTTTTTTAATGTTCAAAAAATGACTAACAATTGCAGTAAAAACAAACCACATGGTAGTAAAAAATATACAAACATTTATTTTTTTAATTTTTTAAATAACAAAAATTAATGTGAAAAATGAATGTAAAATCATAAAACAGTCATTTGATGTGGTTTGTTTTTTTTTTTAAAGAAACTACCAGGTTAGTAAAAATTTAATTTGTTCTACAAATGTCTTACATTTACATTAAAAATAATGAAACTGTATTACAACCCAAACAACTACATATTTAAGGAAATTTTATTATATTCAGCACAGTCTATACGACATTTTTTATCGAACTTTGAAGACCAGATTTATATATGTTTTTTTCATTTATGAGATGTAAGTGGCCTTTTAAAATAATTAAATGTTTATAAATTTGAGAATAAAAATTTCTATATAAAGGAGTTTCAAGACATCTTGCAATCACTTAATCGTGTGTATTACAATGTGATTCAAATAGGCTAATATTAATAAAAAAAAAAAGAATAAAAAGCTGAAAATTGATCCCAAATACTAATCACCTCATCAGTTTTGAGGTAAAATTTGGTGTTAATTGGTTTAACCTAAGAAGTGTAGGTTGAAGGTGAAAAATCTTACAAACTGGTGAACACCAAATTTAACCCACAAGGTACGGAATTTTCAAGAAAGTCTTAAAATTTAAAAATGTCAACAAATTGGAACAATTCATTATGGTTCAATAGTCAAAGCAGGTGCAAGAATAATTGTCCAACCCTTAGCAAGGACCTTTATATGGCGAAAATGCAGATTCCTCCTGTTTCAAATTTCATTTTTGCTTTTACTACAAAAGCGACCATAAATAAGCGTTTTTGTCCAACATGCCATCGTGAAATTAAAAAAAAGAATAACGCCATTTTTTATTGATATAAAGACTTAAAAAAACTGGTGAAACTCCAAAATCAAATTTTCCAAACGAATAATAGTATAAAAAAAAAAATTAAAATTATTCAAGTTCGAGGCCATGCTCTATATTTCTTTATTAGGATATTGTCCTAACAAATAATCTATAGAGTTTTTTGTTTTCAAATTTATTATTTGACCCTTTCAAGAATGTGTTGATAGATCTATTTCGGGAATTTTCTAGGTTCCCATCATCAGAACACGTTTTGAAAGCGGTAACAATCCCATGCCAAACATCAAACATTCATATAAACTAGTTTACTCACTACATGAGAACTAATTAATATATGAGCTTGAAGTTAAAGATTATAACCCTTTGACGACGAAGAATTTTCCGCTGGAAATTTTGAAAATTTTATTGCGGATTCTTACTCGGAAGCACAACATTTCACGTCTAAAGTGTTGTCAAAATTTAAAAATTGTTACTCCTTCTATGAGAAAAATCATGGGACCCATGTGTCCCATTCGTCGTCAAAGGTAAACATTTGGGAACAAATTCATTAAATATTAAAACGCATTTGGTGTTGCTGTGTTGATTTATTTATATTGTGCAACGGTTTGCATGCTGCAATTTATGCGTAAATTCGTGTTTTAGTTGTGCTTTGAAAACATATTTGCCATCTACCAAATCCATAAAAGTTATTTTTGAAAATGAGCAGATTGCGACGGTTTTATAAAACTGAGGATGAAATTGTAGAGCTTTTGAACGCATCGGATAGTGAAGATGAAGAAAATGTGTTTGAATAAGATATCGAGGACAGAGCTTTTTTGGATGATTTTACCGATTTAGCGACCGGAGCCGAAATCGAAGATATTCTGCAGACCGAAAAACCTTCAACGAGCAAAAATTCTAAGACTGATGGCGAATCCGTTATTCTAGATATGGCAACAGGGCTGGAAAATATAGGAATAGAACTATATTTTGATAACTTCTTCAATAGCTCATTATTGTTACATAAACTTATGACCAATGGAATACGAGCCTGTGGAACTTTGCGAAAAAATCGTGCAGAAATGCCTAAATTTGATGCCGATAAATCTTTTAATCGTGGAGATGGATGGATAATCGTGCAGTGCATATGTGATCTAATTTCATAAATCCAATCGACACAGTAAATGTCAAAAGACGCCAGGCTGGATCTGCAAATAAAATTACTGTGACATGTCCCAAAATGATTTCCCAATATAACGCAGGAATGGAAGGCGTCGATCTTATGGACCAAAAAAAGGTATAGTGTTAAGTAACTTCTAAGTAACTTTTTAAGTAAGAAAGATTTATTTATTTTCAGTTCTACTATGAATATGATCGTAAATCGAAGATCAGATTTTTTCTTCGTCTGTTTTTTGATTTTTTTGGATTTGGATGTAGAAAACTCATCCATAGTGTATGACAAGATATCCACAATTAATTCAAAACCATTTTCTATAAAACATCTGGAGTTTCGTACGCAGTTGGCTACACAGTTAATAGACGGCTTTTGTAGTCAAAAAGTTGGTATTACCTCGACATCACGAGAATCCTTTACGCGGTCAAGACTGAGGGCAGTACCGGATTTAGCTGGGCATTATCAAACAAGAATGGATGGAGGAGTCAGGAAGCGATGTGTTGTTTGCACAAAAAACGGAATTGAAAATCGAACAAACACAATTTGTTTCGAATGTAAAAAACCAATGTGCTTTACTGCGGACAGAAATTGTTTTGAAATTTATCACAACTAAGTTCGACTTTGAATTAATTTATAAGAACCATTTATGGGATCTCATAATTTTAAATGAATTTTTAAGTTTTTGTTTTTAAGTTTTTTTATTTTTTTACTGAATTTTTTATGTTTTCTTTTTTTTTAATTATAAATATTAAATTAAAAAAAAAAAAATTTAAAAAAAAAATTCTCCTTTATTTTTACCTTTGACGACGAATGGGACGCATATGTCCCATCATATTTTCAGCCCCCCCGAGAAAAGTATTGAACTAATTAATAATGCGTTGATCAATAAATGTTCATAAGGCATTGATACATCTAATACTAAAAGTTTATCCAACAGTATCATTAAATCCCGAGATATTAGGAAACTAAAATTGCCAAAAAAAAATACAAATTTTTGACTTTGAGACGCCCTTAACCCCAAATGAAACAACAAGACCTTAATTTTAACACGAAACCCAAAAAAGGCATTAGTTTTATATCGAACAACACCGATTTGGTCAAAATCCATTCAAAAATGTGGCTCTAATGCCAAAAATACCAAATGGGACATATGTGTCCCATTCATCGTCAAAGGGATAACCATTGATCAGAAAATAAATTGAAATCAAACTTGAAAAAAAAAAATAATAAATAAAATTTCTTTACCTGATTAAAACTATTTTCATAAAGTTTATTAGACTTTTTTATGAAATGTTGAAGATCAATGAAACATTTGTCTTCAATTTGTATAAGTATATATGAAAATTTCGTATCTATGATGAAATATTGATGACAAACGATTTATGAAAAATTTTCATCACTATAATAAAAATTTTTCCCTGAGTGCAGTTCAAGATTTTTCCCTAATTGTGTCTATATCAATTAAGTTTTAGCTTTAAAAAATATATTATTTGCATTTTTTTTTTTTGCTAGTTTTAGAAAATCAGATTTTACAGATTAGTCAAATTAAATTAGTTAACTTAGCAACCAAAATTAGTAAAAAAAAATTTGTAAATTTTAAAATAAGAATAGCAAAAATTGTTACTGAAAATTAACTTTATACTAAAAATTAGTATAATAATAATAAAGTGACTTTAAAAACTGTTTTACTAATTTTTATACTAACGTTCTCTGTGAGTGTACTGCTCTTAGTTTTTTTTTAATTAGCATTTAAATCTGTAAAAAAAAATCATTTACAGCCTATAATTAACCAGTTGAGAGGTTAAAAGTACATGGTCGAAAAATGCGTCTATAATAAGTCAACAAAATAAATATTGAGTAAAACTTTTCTTAAAATTTACATAAATGTACAAAATATTGTTAAATGTTTTCTGAGTTCTGCCAACTACAGCGCCTGACGTTTAACTGATTCTTGGGTAATATTTGTATGGTGTATATTTTGAAGTATTTAAGAAATTTTGAGAAAGACTTCGTATTTGTAACGAGTTTAATTAGATTTTATATTCGTTTTTGTTTTTAAAATGTCTCTGGATACAAATGCGCCGGTCTCTAAACAAAAATACTCTCAATTGAAAAAGTGTCAGCTTTCATCAAACACGTGCATTTCTAAACACTTTCTCCAGCTAGGTGAATTTCATTTTAAATTCACTATATTTTCGAAAACAAAGAAAGAAAATATAAATTGTTTTAAAAAGCTAAAAGCTTTTTATTTGTCGTTATTTAAATATGAAAAATTTTAGATTCTAGCCTAAAAAATTTTTCACAATTCCCGTTGGATTTTTAAATGTTTTTTTATACATAAAATAACTTCTTTTTAAAAAAGAGGGGGTATTTATTTCGAATACTAATTTATATTCTCCTCCTTGAATGAGTTCACCATTTTTTATTTAAACTGTTTACTTTTTTATCTCCAAAAAGTGGGAAAGTTGTAAAGCTCTAAGGACTTTAGAGAGATTTAGAAGAAGAGAGCAAATAACGAAACTTAAATCTCTTATTCACGAAGTTAAAGCATCAATGAAAAGTAGCAAATAATAAATTTGTTAAACTGTGACTGACAACAGAAAAATTTTGAAGTAGTTGCAAACGAAGTCTAAAACCGAACTGACGTACTCGAACAAGTAAAATAGTAAAAATATTAAAAATTAAGTGAATTAATTTAATAGTGAAAAGAAAAACTAATAAAAAAAAAAAAAAATAAAAAAATTTAAAAAAACAAATTATAAAAATTAAAAAAAATTTTAAAAATAAAAAAATTTATATCAAATTAATTAAAAAAAAAAAAATATTTAAAACTTTTTAAAATTTTTAAAATATGTAAAATAAGTAATGTGCGCACAGTCTCATAACTATTGAGCATAAATCAGATTTTTATTATTATTGGTGTGGCTCGTCGTCCTTGCTGTTTATTCTAATCCTTATGTGTATGTGTATATGTGTTCCTTTGAGTGTGTGGCAAGTAAATATAACCATTTAAAATAATATTTGGTTTTTGTGTGTGTGTTTTTTTTTCTTACACAGAATCCCATTATTTAAATAAAAAAAAAAAGAAAAATGATATGAGTGAAAGCAATTGTATGTATGTTAAGTGCTTTAAAAGGATTCATGAAATATAAACCAGAGTGTAAAAAAGTGAAAGTACTTGTAACAAAAATAATAAAAAAAAAAAAATTATATAAAATATAATAAAATATAATATACTCGTTAAATAAAATCTAATAAAAATTTATATGCTGAGTGTGAAAAAAATAATAAATGTGTTCTACATACAACAAATATAAAATTAGAATATAATGTCTTTTAACAAGAAAGCAAAAAATATACACAATAATAAAATATGAGTTTTATCAGTCAAGAAAAAGAAAAAACCTACATTTCAAATATATAATCATATAAATGATGTTAAAATTCTAACTACTTTGTGTTCCTTTTTCTATGATTACAACAATGATAAATGGTTTTTTGTTTATTTAAACCATAAAATAAAATCATGATATAAATAACAAACATACATAAAACAAATATATATAAAATATTACAACAAAATTTAGATAAAATATTTCTGTGTGCCAGCTTATAGCAAATGACAAATGTTAAATTTGGATTATGTGGGCTAAAACAAAACAAAAAAAAAATAAAATAAAAACAAAATAAAACAAGTAAGCAGCAAAAAAAAAAGTCAAGTAAGGACAACTATTTTATGACTACCCAAACATAAAAAAGAGTTATTTAATAACTCTTTCCAAGCCAAAAAAAAAATATTGGTTTTAGTTTTTTTATACAACAGAAATAAAAATGAAAAAAGTTCTTTAAGATTTAAGAAAACTTAAAAAATAAAGTTATGTCCTTTTGAATTAATCCAATCGTTTATTAAATGTACTAAAATTTAAAAAAAAGATGCTATAAAACTTCAGAAAAATTAACTAATTTTAAACCAAAACGTCGGTTAAAAAAAAGCTTTTTGAACCAATCCATGCACTCTGCATCCAATCCACTTAAATAAAAATAAAAAAATCTATAAAATTTCAGAAAAATTAACTAATTTTAGACCAAAATTCTGGTTGGTTAATTTTAGGAGAACGTGTCGGTAATTATTAGTGAAGTGAAAGTAAAGTGTTTGAAAATCGTATGAAGCAACTAGACATTAGAGCGACTCAAGTTGTATGGAAGCGAAATTCGTGCAACGTGTACCCCCCTCAAAATGAACATTGGTATTTTTTATGATGACATCTAAAATATTTCGGCTCTAGCTTTGACCTCTCGTGAGCTGTTTTGTTAATTTAAGAATCTGTTTCCTTACCAACATATACAATATGGGTATCATAAGAAAGGCATTTTTAAAGCGCGTCCAACTGTATATACAATTTATTTATTTATTTATTTCGTCTATGGATACAAAAATCCTTACAGACTAGCAAAATTATGACAATATTAAAAAAACTTAAAATATATTATTTAATACAGTTTTAAATTGAAAGTGGTTAACACTTATATCTAATTGATTACAATAGTAGTAAGAGGTTCATTTAACGCATAATTAGTTCTATGTACATCAATATAAAAGAACTTATCTCTAACTCTTAATGATCTAGAAGGAACATATAATTTGATTAAATGCAATAATTCTGGGCAATCAACTACACCACAAATAATACCATGTTAAAAATTTAAGGCAAAAATGGTCCTACGTGTTTCCAAAGTTTTAATGAAAATAAATTCACATTTATCCTCATAGGATGGAACAGAAAATGGCGGCATATTCTCTTTTTAATTTGGCGGCATATTCTCTTTTTAATTTGCGAAAAAATATGCCGCCAAAAAGTCGTGGATCATTTTTTTTTTCTTTCTTTAGTCCTATTTTCATCCATACATGATCTAGAAACTAAATCCGCTATCATATTAGAGTTACCACAAAATTGCATTTCCAGAGCACCGTGTAATTTGCAAAAATCTAAATTATTTACATACAAAGATGATGTACTTGGCAAAAGAAAAAATTTTATACCCACATTGCATTATTTAAAACGAAGAGTAACCACCCCATTGCATTTTTGTCAAAACGCGAACTAGCACGAATTTCAAAAAAAGCTGAGACCCGTATTTAATTAAATCGACTAAAGATTAAAATATGTTAATTTGGCATTTTTATTACAAACAACACCGAACAAAAAATTCAAAAACCGTTTTTTTTACAGAATATCCTTAAAAAAAGGATATGGATGATCGTCCTTGGAGAAATTGTATATACAGTTGGACACGCTTTAAAAAAAACCTTTCTTATGATACCCATATTGGATATGTTGGTAAGGAAACAGATTCTTAAATTAACAAAACATGCAAAAATAGACCCATTTTCAAAATGGTCCAGCTCACGAGAGGTCAAAGCTGGAGCCGAAATATTTTAAATGTCATCTTAAAAAAGTCCAAGGTTCATCTTTAGGAGGGTACGTCGAGCACTTTTTTTGGTGAGTCGCTCTACTAGACATAGGCCAATTAGTCCGCTTCACGGGTAGATTGCTGTGTAGAACCATAATGGATACGTTAAAACTGTGTTAATTCTGTAAGCACTAGAAAATTTTAGATTTTTTGAATTCTCAGTATCAAACTACACTGATAGAAATTTGTGAGTAGTATTAATGAATTCCTTCATTAATCCAATGAATTGTTTCATAAGAAAGTCAACAAAGAAAAGTGTTTCATTAAATCAATTTTCATGAATAGTTTCATTGACCCACTGAAAATTTCATAAAGTATATGAAATTTTTTTCATTAATCTTAGCCTAATCGTTATGAAAGTTTCATGTGTTTAATGAATAAAATTCATAGCTTGTATGAAATATTTTCGTTGATATTTAATAATTTGCACTTTTTATGATTATTTTAGCATTCAAATTACAAATTTTTAAAATATATTTTTTTATCCATAGACAAGAAATATTTTAGTTATTGTACTTTTTTTAAATTTTGTTTATTAAGAACTTTAATGATTGAAAAAATCATTTAAATATTAAAAAACCAATTTTAATTTATTTATTGTTTTATGTTAAAAGATGACATATTTTCTATCGATCTGGCTTAGAATTCTGTAGAACGATCGACGATTATTGTCCACTTTTGTAGTTAGATAAAAATGTTAAATATTGGTAACAATGTTGTTAAAAAACAAAACTATATTGAACAAAACTATATTGCTTTTCTTAGAGAATATGTTCCCTTTAATTTAGTGACCAACTATTCATATTCGCCAAAAACTGTTAGCTCTACCCAAATTTAATAAAAAAAAAATTTAAAGTTCTGGTTAATTCTGTTTAAAAGAAATTTTAAATTTTTTATTATTTCAAAATGATAGTACAAAAAAAAATTTTTCATAGATTTAATGAATTTTTTTTATGAAATTATAAAAAAATCATAAAAAATGTTAAGGAAAAAGATACCAATATTAATGAATTTTCATTCAGTTAATGAAATTGTTCATTAAACCAATGAATCTATTTTAATGAAATCGTTTCATTAATACTATGAAGGAGAATTATATCAGTGTAAAGTAACTTTTTGTTGCATAAAATTAAACGTGTCAAATCCAGCAAAAGATAAAAAAATGTACAAATTTATTTTGGTTGTGGGTATTTGGAAAAATTTTGCCAAAACAAGGGTTTGCAGATTAGATATTTCAAATCGATTATAGTCGTAATCGAAATCGCGATTAATCGTAATCAAACAACAAATCTTCGATTATCACTTAAAATTGTATATATAATTCCGCGATTTTATTAAAAACTTTTTAAATATTTTTTTTTACAATATCGAGACTTTATATTTAATACCCTCTATAAACCAATTTCTTGAAAATCTATTTTTAATGTAAAACTTCGATTATGACTTAAAACTGTATTTATAAGTCCGCGATATTAATATTTAATACGCTCTATGAACCAAGTTTTTGAAAATCAATTTTTAATGGAAAACTGTTCACTGATGACAGCTACAACTCTGACAAAAATTTAAGCGAAAACAACTTTAGTACTTTTTTTTTTAATATTTGTTAGTTCTTTATCAACCATAAAATTTGTTTTAGTTTTTGTTTTATGAGCAATTTAAATAATTATTTAGAATTTTCTTTTAACGGACTATTTATTGTCAAATTATACTCACTATTATTATCACTCGGCGTTTCGTTGGTTTTATTCCAACAATTTCAAGAGTGTTGAATTTATTTATTTTTGGCAAAAAATTCAAAATTTTTGGCAAATATATTAATTAGTTTTCTACTTCAATGTTTTTGAATGCAATACCCTCTATCAACCACATTAATGTTAACGACTTATTAAAAATGTCTTATTACTTACATAGTTCTATTAGACTAAGTTATTTCCTACAACTGTGCTTAATATATCATTGTCATTTAAATGCTTGTTTATTGGTATGTCCCGTCGAATACGTTCTCCAGATTCTTTAAGAAATAGCATTCAATCATTGGAATTTGACGTGCAGATTACAAAATAATAAATAATTTGATTGGTTACAAATACGGTTGCTACTTTCGAGTCTGTTTTCTGGGTAAAATTATTTTAGAGTACTTTGAACATATTTTTATGTTTAAATTCTTATTAAATTTACAGAACGAAAAGTTAATTTGCGAGAAATATTAAAACAAAATCATTGAATCCTTTTTCCTTTTAAACATGCTTAAGATCCATTATTTATAAATTATAATTATCTATTTCCAATATTTCGTCTTCACATTGAGAATATAATTTTTTTGAAAGTGATCATAACTTTTATAAGGTGGCGCAAAAGTAATCCTCCTATCAGAAAATGGTATACATAATAAATACATAATAAAAAAAAAACATCGGAAGGTTATTTTTGCGCCACCTTATATAACATATATTTAATTGTTTTACAGTAATGTGCATTAAATGTATATAATGTTACACATCGCTGGAAAGCTTATAAGAACACACATGATACATTTATAAAAAAGTCGGTACAAATTGTTTAAAACTCAGCTATGATATATAGTTAAAAACTCAGTTGAAAACTCAGCTCAGAATTGTTTTCAATGAAGTTGAGAATAATAATGGTCCTAAAGCTACACGCAGAAAAAAAAATATGATTTAACATGATTATAGACACAAAATTATCATATTATGATCCTAATTATCATATACATACTTCTGGCTTATGATTACCGAGAACGACTTTACCGTCATTTAGAATCATAATATGTTTGTTAGGATTATAGTATGATTGTTATGCATTGCAATCATAACATAATGCTCTTAAACTATCATTATATGATGCTCTTTGTTCTGCATGTAACCTAATGTTAAGCTTAAAAAAATTAGCTAAAATTTTAAATGACTAAGGTGTTAAAAACATTTACATTCGTAGTTAACAAAGCCATGATTTTGGCTAAATCAATAGAAATTGTTAAGCTAAATCAACATAAGATGTCTGTTTAAATGAAATCTCTTGATCTAACCAGAGGCAGATTCGTATTTTTTACTACACTGAGACACATCTCTGCATAATATTTACGAAGTTTCAGTGGAACTCGCCAATGGAAGCTTTTCATTAAACTGATACAAGTTTTCAAAAATCAATGAAAAATATCATATTACAAATAAAAATGTACATTCACTCAATAAAGAAGTTTAATAAAAAACTATTTTTATAAAAAGTATGAAGCTTTTCATTAATTTTTAGTTTACTTTATGATAAATTTTCATTAAATAAATTTTCATTATATTTCGCCCACTCTGTTTAGGTGTATAGTTGGTTTTAAATACGAAGTAAGGATTTTTTTGATATTTTTGATCTATTTCGCTAAGTTTCCGAGATATACCCTGTTTTATGATTATAAATTTAAAAATATGAGAAAATAACGCCACCCAGATAGAAATTGCTAACCTTACAAAAAAATATTACTATCAAACCATTTCCATTATTTTAAAGACCCACCGTGTTGAAAATTACCAAAGATACAACTAATGTTTTACTAGGAAAACACTATTTTGTTTGCAAAGCATGTGTTTTGTCAGCTCCATTCTTTACCAATGTTGCATTTACCAATATCTCAACAAATTAAAAGCATTTTTTACAAATATTTTATTATATTTCACACATTTAGCTATATATGATGTATAAGACTAAGACCGAACTTTATTGCTGCTTTTAAAATGTGCTTTATTAAGCACATTTCTCAAAATGAATTTAGTGTCATATATGTATTTAAAAAGCGCTAAATGTTTTGAATTACCAACGTTATGACAACTGTGGAAAGTTCGCTCAAACCAACGGTTGTCCACTGTTATCAATATGGTAATAGGACAGTATTGTCAATATTGTTAATCGCATGTTCTGCCAACAATTTATGTTTCAATTGAATGCCAAATTTGTACATTTGAGTATCGTGAATTACTAAATAATAGCTTGAAAAAATAGTTCGAATACGAATGCAATTTGTTCTTTCTATAAAATGCAATATGAGAAGAAGAAAAATTGTAAGATCCGATGTGTTTATTTTAAAAAAATATTGGCAAAAGGCAAAAAATAGCTAAATTAAGAAAAAAAATATATACAAAAAATTTACTTTTTAAAAGAAAAAGTTAAAAATTTTGGGAAGAATTTAAAAGGGCTATTTTAAAGATCAAAAATCTTAAGAAAAAGCTAGTTTTAAGCCCAAAAATTAAAAATAAAAAAATGACAAAATAAGCTAATATGAATAAAAACGGAATAAACGGAATAAACGGAGCCCGTTTAACAAAATTTTGCACTTGTATGGGAAAAAGCAGTTAATTTTGGCAGTCATACTGCTATGCTTCCCCATAAAAAATAACCAAGCTTCAAAAGCAAAAAGCCTTAGAAAATCCTTTTCCAACGATGCACTCACAATATTTTGTCATTAAAAACAAAGGAATATATACTTTAAAACTACTAAACATATATTTAGTTAAAAACCGGTCTACTCCCTTTTCTTTTAAATCAAATACATGTTTCTTTTTCATTTTTGTAACTATCAAAAAGTTAACTCAAATTTTGTTTAACTATTAAAAAATTAACTAAAAAGATTTTCTTTAATTTTTACTATCAAAAATAAAATAAAAAAATGCTAAAAAAATCTCCCAAATCCATAAAAATAAACGATTTTGTTGTATTTTAACTATCAAAAATTAACTCCTGAATTAAGAAAAACGAGAGATTTTCTTTTGTTTTTACTATCATTAACATTTAGGTTCAAATAATGAACTTTTTGTAAAAAGAAATTTTAAAATAAAAACTATAACTAGTACAGAAAAACAGTATTTTTGTGTAGTTATTTTTTTTTTGAAATAAATGGTAAAATAAGTTTAAAAAATGTTTCTTTGTTGTTAAAATGTATATTTCTTAAAAACAAAGTTCACTGATTATTTTGATTTTTAAATAAACTACAATTAGTTACTGTTAAAATATTGTGAGTGTGAGTGTATCGTATATGAGGAGTTCCGGCTAAGAGTTAAATTTTTATGTAAAAAAAAATATTTTTTTTTGATGGCACATCAATGAAAGTTGGCATAAGTATTGGGAGCTATTTTAGCATAAGAGATTAATTCGCGTCAATTAAATCGCGTGAGGGGGTCAAAAGTTATGGCCGTTTAAAGATATGGCGGTCTTAACACTGTTGAAATTTTTTTTTTAATAAGTTAATAAAACTGAATTTTTATTTTAAAACAAAAAGACTAATTGTCACATAAAATATGACAGATAAGCCAAAAAATTATGTGTTTATCCAATTATGTGTTTAAAAATTATGTGTTTATCCAAAATCGCGATTTATTCGCGATGAAAACATTTTTTCCAATTCTTTGTAGCATATTTAGGATATGTGTGGTCAAATTACTGGCAATCGTCTGATTACACCAGTAATTAAAAAAAAACCCTGGGATGCTTTTTTATAACAAGAAAACTTAATATGGTCCAAAAAATCAATAATCATCAAAATTTTTTAAGCAGCCTCTGTTTTTATAATAAGGCATCAAATGGGCTTTCATTTAAAAAAAATTTCATCCGATTTCGTGCAAAGCCTTGGATGTGCCAGATCAAAATAAGTTTAGATAAATACATCCCGCTTAACGCTAATAATGACGTAAAGTAAAAATGAAAAACCAAATCGGTTCTACGCGTTAAGGCACGTCTTTTGATGTATAAAATTTGAACAAAATGCATTAATTGCTACTAAAAAAATTAGAAAAAGATTTGTAAATTTCGCACATTTTTCAAAAATGCCATAAAATTTTTGCAATTTATTTTTTATAAACCCGCCAGTGATTTTTTTATGTAAACTCACAAAAAACTCGGTTTACGCAAGAGTCCACCAAATTTCGAATGAAATCGCGAATGTGCCTCGCGAAAAACTGGTATTTTAAAAAAATTCCGTTTTTTCTTTCGAACTTTGATCTGCTGAAACTCCTTAACTATTCGTGCCACATTAACGGGATTAATTTCAAAATGTTAAGAATTACAACAGCTACCAACTCTAGTTCAACTTTTTTAATTTTATAGAGGGGGACGAAATCCCTGATCAAAAAACCTCGAAAATTTAAAAACTCTTAATTTTTGGTTTCAAAACTTACCCGTCTTATAACTTCTTACCAAGCGATGAAGCATATGTCAAACCAACATTAAAATAATCTTTTATATGTACTGACTTTGTGTTATGCCGGAAAAGATTGAAATATAAGGAGAACTTAAAAAAAAGCGAAAGAAGGTAAAAACTATGGATTATTTGAAGCCATTTTTTTCGATTTTTCATCTTTAACCCTCTGTAACTTTTACGGATAAAGTGGAGTAATCCTTTAACATTGCTCAGTGATGGTTCAAGGTCTTGTTAACACAACTGCATTTACAGTTTTTCTAAATTCTAAAAACTGCCGGTTTATTTAAACATTTATTTCAGTTTCACTGAGTTGAAATTTATTTTGAATAAAATATCTTAAAAAGTAAACAAATTTAAAAAAATACCAATTTTTAACACAATTTGTATCCCATAAAATGTCGAGGGAGCCTAAAAGCTGAGACAGGACGATCTTAAGATTTTTCCTACATCAAACATCCTAATATTACCAAATTGGAGTCTTTAGAATTAAGTACTTTACTTTTAAGTAAAAACCTATCAGAGCCCAAGCAATTACTTATTTTCGATACAAATTAATTATAATTGTTTTAATTCTAACTTACTTATGTCATATTTTACTAAACTTTTGTTTGCTTTATTTAATGACCAGTACCAAAGCATTTTTGGCTAGTTGAATGTTTTAGTGGTTAAAAAGCGAAGAAAGTCTTAAAAACTTCTATTTTCGGGCCCACCTTTTAATAGGTAAGAGGGAGAAGGGAAATATATGTAAACTTTTTTCTTTCAAATTTGAGCTTCCCTAGCAAGAATCTGATATTAAAATATAAATATATTGACAAATAAAAAGTTATCAGTAAAATGGTTTAGTACTTACTTTATTAAAAATACATTAATAATATGCCTAGTAGTTCCCGTATTTGCGGATTAAAAATTCCACACATTTTGTTTGACTTAATTGGTGATATGATACAAATTCAGTTGTCTCAACAGAATTTCATCCAACCAAATTTATTCGGTGGCTGCAACCTGGCAAATTCGGTTGTCACAACTGAATTCGGTTGTTAAAACCGAATTGGGGGTTGTGACAAATGAATTCGGGTGAGACAACTAAATTAGGTTGTTACAACTGAATGAGCAAGGTTGCAGCAACCGAATAGATTCGGTTGGATGAGCTTTAGAATTTTTATGAGAGCATTAACTTAGATTTCTAAACATTTTGTGAGTAGCAACTACAATTAAGTTGAATTAACCAAACTTTGTAGTGAAAACTAATGTTAAGTTGTGACAAACGACTGAAATTAGTAATAACCGGATTTTAATCATAGTAACTTAATATAACTTTATAACTTTAAATTTTTTAAATAAAAAAAAAATAGATAAAACTAAAATATTTGTGAATTTGCATTATTAATGCTAAATTATCCTAATAAATTTGTATGATTTTTATACATTTCACTATATTAATGCCAATATTCATTAAATTCTATATGTAAAACAAATAATTTTTCATTACTTAAAACTAACAAAAAACATGCAAAAATTAATTAATCCAATATTCTCATGATTAGTAAAAATAAAGAAATGTTAAGGTGCCTTAAGAAACATTTTTTTTTTTTTTTTTTTTTTTGTAGTTCACAAGTTTTTTTTAATATTTCAACAAAAACACAATTTGTTAAGTGTAAAAAAAATTATGGTGAGTACAAATTAAAGCTTAATTTTTGGACTGCTTAAAAATACCTAACTTATTTCGTCATCGCATTGAGGATTCAAATAATATAAAAAGCATCAAACAATATAAAAAATTACAATATGCAAAAAAAAAACTAAAATTTGATTTAATTTAATATGAATATGAATATTAAAATGAACAAACAATATTTTCGTACTGGATTTAAATATAATTGTAGTTATACCCAGCAAACATTTTGTTTTAAGGTTATTATTTATATTTTTTCTTTATGAAATCCAGACTCTGTTTCTATTGCAACAAAGAACTTTTTAAAGTTTTCGCAACGGTGTGCGAAATTTGTTTCACAAAATTTTAAAAGTATTTTCAGTCTATAAAAATGATTTGATAACTCCCTCAAAAAAAAAATTTATTTTGAAGGGTAATTGCAATTAAATGATAATTTTTTAAAGTTAATAAGTAGTAAACAAAAAAGTTTAATACTAGTATCAACCTAGCTTCTATATTCGATTTGCTTTATTTTTGTAAATATACGGAGTTTGAAAGCTCGTTATAAATTGAAAATAACATAAAAATAATCTCGATGTATATAAACACAAGAAACTAATAAAAAAGTTTATGTTTAGCAATTTAGTTAATAAATATTAGTAATTTCAACAAATTTTTAATGCCAAGTTGATATTAACGCACCAATAACGGGACACAAACATTACAAACATTTAAGGAATTGGCGTAAATGTTTTTTGAGAATGTATGTTTTTGCGTCTGATATTTACAATTATATTTGAAATTGCATGAACTGAGTTCCTTTCTAACAAGCACCTCCGAGTCAAAAAGTTCTTTTAAAAATTTGAAATTTGAAAAACTTTATTAACTATTTAAAAAATTTGAGAAGATGAAAAAATCTTGTGGGGATCAGCGCTAGAGGGAGTGCCGCACTTTCGACCAAAGCGACTAGGTCATCTTTAACCTCATTCTATATATTATATATATTTTGAAATGCGATAAACACAACGAGACCTACACTCAAAAAAATAAGTTAGTACAAAAGTTAGTAAAACGTCTTGTAAATCAGGTATATTTTTTTTATCAAATTTTTTTGCTAAAATCGTGTTTTCAGCTAAAATTTTTGTTATACTTATTCAGCACTTAACTGTTTTATTCTAATGCTTTACTAATATACTAATGTTTTACTAATTAATTTTGCTAAAAAAAATTGTGCTGATAAACACATTAATAGTGTGGACGACAACCAGATTGAAAGATATACGCAGAATGAAGCAGATGTCGTGGCATGTCAAGATGTAGTAGAGAAGAGGAAAATGATACTAAAAAGTACAACTCTAATAAGACATAAAATAATCAACCATGGAAGACTTTTGTATCAGTTTTTCATACATAAAACAAAATTGAGGATTAAAAGAACTTAAATTTTGCGTTGTCACCGGCTTGTGAAAATAATTGTCCATTAATAAAATAAAAGACAAAAGAAAATATTTAAATTTAATATGTATTTCTATAATAAATGTTAATAGATTAATAATCTAGTGTGGTCAAATTGCAAACAAACATATACAGACATGTAGACAGAGTAAAGCGAAAGACAAAGACACACATCTTAGGTAGATTTGTATGGTTCCTTTTTCTTATTGCAAAAAAAGGGTTGTTTTTTTCGTTTCGTTTGTTTTTGTTTATTTTTTCGTTTCGTTTCGTTTCTATAATTATCTTCGGCAGTTGCGTCCTTTAAACGAAAGCATCATTTAGACTACCATTGATGTAAGTAGTTGAAAGAAAATTTTTGTTATGTTATATACATATATTTATTTCTATATATTTTCAGATATTAAATTAATTCATGTCGTCAATGTGGGAAAATAAAAATTTTTATATTTCGTAATTATTGTAAATTATTTTTAAACGAATCACAAAAATATGTTTTATGATTTTCAGCAAATATATTAACTAAATTACAATTTTTTTACAATTTTTTTGCGTTTTTTTCGGTCTACTAAAATTCAGCAAAAAATTTATTAACTTTCTACTAAGTGTTAGCAACATTTTTGCTGAATCTACTAATTTTGTTGCTAAAAATCAGCGAGCTGACATTAGCAATTTTTTTGCTTGCACCCTCCTGACTAAAATTTTGCTGACTCAGCAAAATTTTTTGCTGACTTTACAAACTTTTTTTTTTGAGTGTATAATTGATAAAACTTTAATAAAATCCTAGCAAACATTGTAATTTTAATATTTTTATTTGCTTTTTACTTAAAAGCGCTTTAATTTTGCGATATTAAAGATAAATGATTAACGCGGATGCATTGTTTAACTTTGACTGTATAGAACCCCCTAATGTACGTGTACATCCAAACTTTTTTGTTGTTAAAAAACTATATTTTCGAATACCAAATTTGAACGGGAAGTTTTTGATGGTTTGACTTCAAATTACCATATAATAATGCTTAATCAATTTTATCGAGAGGGTGTCTGGGCATTTTTCAAATTTTCGTAATAGCTCGGCTTTTACGCGTCTTTCCCAAAGAGCTTTATAAGCCATATTTTAAATATTAAAAATAAGTGACAGCCCTTTGTCCACAGCATGGTCAGTATAGATATCACCACTCAGAAAACAGATTCGGTAGTAACAACTGTATTTTTAGCCAATCGAATGGTTCGGTCGTATGTATAGAATTTTTTGTTAGTTATCACCGAATTTCCGTGGAGGCAATCAAAATTCTATTACCATGTCAGAATTGTTGCTGTTTGAATCGAATGATTGTTAATATAAATGAAAAATGCGGTCGCAACAACCGATGCATTTGATTGTCAACGAATACGGTAGCCACTACCAAGTCTGTTTTCTGGGTGAAAATTTTTGGTTTCTCATATATTTTAATACTTTGTACATAAAATCAGAATTTCTAAAATTTTGAAGATATTTTCATACCAAAATTTGAAAATTGTTTACCCTTCTTTTTAACTTTTAACTTTTAAATATGCAATTGCGTACTAAACAAATATCTTGGCTAATATTTCTTTGTCCTCAGCAACATATCCGAGTATAATTTCCTTGTTAATTTTTATTTTGTTAGTTTTTATTTAATTTACATTAGCGAACATTCCCTTAAAAAATATAAAACAAAAATTAAAATCCTAAAGTAAATCCATTAAAAAGTAACAAAATAGTTTTAAACTATACATTTTCAAAATAAAATTATATTGTTTCTATATGATTGGTTGTTTACTTGTTGCCTTGGCAATATCTATCAAATAAATTTTTTGAATAACAATTTTATAGAAATAAATAAATAAATATGTTCGAAAATAAATAATACACAATCACAAAGGTTTTACGGAAAATGAATTCACATACATACATACACATTTGCATATTAGAAATGTCAGTTTTAATAATAAAATGTGTGTCATTTCCAAAAAAAAAAAAAAAAACATAAAAATGCCCAGGCAGAAATTGAAATTTTTAAATCTTTAATTATATTATGAATTAAAAACTGTAAATTCTGCTAAATTTTAAATAATGTCTTTACTCTGATTGCATTTTATTTCATAGTATAAATGAATCAATTTCATTAAAATGGATTCATTGATGTAATTATTGGGTATATAAGTTAATAATGTCGATTTGGACAACATATGGCATACCTAGCACATATCGTTTGTGTCAATAATAACCAATATGGTATTTTGGAGGGTAAATATCTGTCATTATAATTCAGTATTCGAGTGACGTTGAAAAGCGATTTTTGCATGTCGGAAATGCTGCTTTTTTTTTTTTTAAAAAAAAAAGAGAAGCAACACTCAGGAAATTCTTCCTATTAGCTAATGTGTTGCTTTCTTTGGAAAGAGGATTTTAGGTGGTTTAAGATGATGGGCTTCAAACATGGCAACACTGTAATTGCGCGAGATGATAAGTCTTAGAACAGTTGTTGTTCGCCACCTGATGTAGAGCTGGCGAATTTATTGAAGCTTTTTGTTTCATAGCCCTGATTCATTATTTTACTTCGGTGGGGTTAAGTGCTATGGGAACACCGAAGGTGTGAGCAGCGATACATATAAGTGATAGAAAACTCACACATATTATTTTTCTAAATTGATGTTGTCGTCACCGGGAATCGAACGCGGGACCATCTGTGTAACAGTCCAACGCGCTAACCATTACACCGCAACGCCCACACACAGGGGACCTGTACCTATCACATTTGGTTCGTTTGAAGACAGCAATCAACGAAAACCGACCAGAATATTCGACCAGACACGAAGCCATAATCTTACATCATAACAACGCTCGGTCACATGTAGCAAGACCGGTTAAAAACTATTTTGAAAACAGTGGATGGGAAGTTGTGGCTCACCCGCCTTATAGCCCAGACCTTGCTCCTTCTGACTGTCATTTGTTTCGATCGATACAGAACGCCTTTACTGGAATACGCTTCACTTCAGAAAAGGGTATCAGAAATAGGCTTGATTCATTCTTTACCTCAAAACCGGAGCAGTTCTTTTGGCGCGGAATCCATATGCTACCAGAAAGATGGGAAAAAGTAAATGCTAACCACGGACAATACTTTGAATAATGTATCAATTCATTTTGTTGTTATAATAAATGCATTTTCAAGCAAAAAAATCGACATTGTATACCCAGTAAAAAAGTTTCGTGTTTTTAGAAGCAGGATAAAACAAATGCGCTGATGTAAGTGCTTACTATTACATAATACTGAGAAGCAGCAAAAGAAACAAATAATTTTAATATAAAAATAAACAAACAAATATTTTGAGCTTACTGTTTTCCCTAACAAGGATGCAGGCTGTAAGCAGCCTACCCTAATCCCTTATAAGGATGCAGGTTGTAATGCAGAAAGTTTCATATCGTGTATTATAAACGATCTGTACCAATTTTCCCGAGTTATTTTCGATTGTGTTTGCTGTTTTCGAGTATGTAATAAAAAATAATTAGTCATTTAACTGTTTTTGAAGAGCTAGCACGTGGAGCGGTAAAAAATTTAAATGATTATAATATATGTCAAAAATTTTAACAACAAAAAATTAATGTCTATAGAATTTTATGTAAAATAAATGTATGGTATTTTCAATTTATAACGAGCTTTCAACCTCCGTATATTTACAAAAATAAAGCAAATCAAACATATTAGCTAGGTTGATACTAGTATTTCGATCTGGCTAAGGATCTCATCAGAACCCGAAGTTTTAGAAAATCTAGAGCCTATATAATAGGCAGAACTTTAACAAAAAACCTATTAATAATCAATTTTGCTCCATTATTGTCTTCTTAGTAATCAACCACGTGGTTAGGTCTTTTCCTAACAAGCATCATGACGTTACTAAACTTTGAAGACCAAAAATGTTCTATTTATATAAAAAATTTTTAGTGTGTACTCTGGCTCAAGTAATATGTTTTACAGTTATATTAGTTTTTTGTTTTTATATACATCGAGATTATTTTTATGTTATTTTCAATTTATAACGAGCTTTCAACCTCCGTATATTTACAAAAATAAAGCAAATCAAACATATTAGCTAGGTTGATACTAGTATTTCGATCTGGCTAAGGATTTCATCAGAACCCGAAGTTTTAGAAAAGCTAGAGCCTATATAATAGGCAGAACTTTAACAAAAAACCTATTAATAATCAATTTTGCTCCATTCTTGTCTTCTTAGTAATCAACCACGTGGTTAGGTCTTTTCCTAACAAGCATCATGACGTTACTAAACTTTGAATATTCATGTCATTACTTTTAATCGTAATAATATAGATAAGAAATATGATTTTGCTGCAAGCCATGAAATCACAGCTTTCTATAAGCGCCAAAATCAGCGCTTATTTTGCCCAACAGTAATGCTTCCAAGTGGGAATTCGCCATATAAACATCATAGCATATGTAAGCAGGTTTGTAAGGGATTATTTTTGGCTTACTCCCTTACAAACCTGCTTGCATGTAAGCAGCGTTTTTTACTGGGATACCCAATAATAAGTTAATTCACTAAATGAAAATTATTATTAATATAGAAATATAGAGTATGGACTCCAACTTGAATAATTTTCATTTTCATTGCACAATTAAAGGTCGAAAAAACATAATTTATATTTTTAATAAAAATTATATCAAACTTGCAAAAAAGACAAAGTACGGTCTTAGTTTACTTCCCCTTTACATCTTGTTTTTAAATAAAACAAAACATTTGTAAAAATAAAAATGAGAATAAAAACAAAAAGCGTGTATTGTATATCTAACAAAGTAGAGCTTGCACATAATGAACAAGTTTTCAATTTATTTTTGATCAATGTTGATAATCTTTAACTTCGAGCTCATGTATTAGTTCTCATTTAGTGGGATAACTAGGTTATATGAATGTTTGATCTTTTGCATGGGATTGTCATTTCTTTATTAAGGACAATATCCTAAAAAGAAATATAGGGTATGACCTCGAACTTGAATAATTTTCATTTTCAGTGCACAATTAAAGGTAGAAAAAACCTAATTTTTATTTTTAATAAAAATTATAGCAAACTTAAACTTGTTAATTTTTTCATTATCTGTTTTTGTGGTTTTTTTTTATAATTTCATAAAAAAAAACATTAAATTAATGAAAAATTTTCGAATGTTTTTCAAACAAAATGTTAATATGAAGTATGCAAAAAAAAAATAGTTTAGTGTAATTTTTTTCATTCTATATAGTAAATTTTGGATTAAAAAAAAAATATTCGCTAAAGTTAAACGCCTAATATTACAAATAACATACATTTTTTTGTTAGATAAAATTAAATATTTATTTATTTTTATTAATCAATAATCATATAATTACAAATTATATACTATTACCCTAACCGAGCACTAGCTACTATGGCCTTCGGCGCGTTGTAGCGAAAACAGACCTGTGCATCTGGTGGGAATCGAACCCACGACCCCCGCACTGATAAGCCAGCATGCTACCAACTAGCCTACCGGGGCGCACAAAAATTAACTAAAACTTTGAGAAAAAATTGATTTAAGGCGATGTCATAAAATTTAGCGCATAAAGCGTTGATGAGAAATGAATACAAATTTCTTAAATATTTTTCTTAATTCGACCGACATAAGTGCTTTTGTAAAAAGTCAACAAGTTTTTAATTAAAGAACAGATTGTTTTTAATTAATATGTCAACCTCTATATAAAAAACTGTGTTATCGGAAAACTTATTTTTTTTTGTTATAAAAAGTAATGCAAATATTTCATAAAAACTATAAATTTTATTCATTAAACACATGAAACTTTTTTAACGTTTATGCTAGCATTAATGAAAAAATGTATATACTCTATGAAATTTTCATTGCGTCAATGAAACCATTCATTAAAATTGTTTCATAGCTTCAATGAAACATTTCCTTTAGGAATTTTTTATGAAAAAATTCATTAATACTACGCACAAATTCCTATCACTGTATGCTTTCATTTATCGGATAGAAAATAAAGCTTCATTTTAGTATAAAACGTTTTTCCAGCAATTGCATTACATTTAAAGTGTTTTGCCATTACTTCAAATTCTATATTTTTCTGCCCATGTTTTTTCAATGTTTGTGCTTTTTTATTATACAACTAAATGGAAATAAATCGTAAAAAACTTACAATACAAAATCCTTAAAAAAACACCCAATTCATAAAATACCACAAATAAAGTAAATGGTAAAATAAATAAAATTGTTAGCAACAATTAAAAAATGTACAGTTAAATACATATTTGCAATAAATTTGATACAAAAGCGTTTTTTTATCGATTTGTAAAACTTTTTTATTTCTGTTTTATTTTTTTTTATTTTTTTTTTGATGTAGTATTCAGTTAAAGATAAATACTCTTTAAACATATTTTAAATATAAAATAAAATAAATTCATTAAACTGAGTTTTAGTTAAAACGGCTGTTTACTGCTTTAAATTTAAATGAAAATATTAGCTCAACTAAATGTACAGTAAAACTTAAAAAATTTATTATAGCAAAGTTTGCCAATTTGTGAAAAATTTATACACACAGAGAATAATTTAGTTAGAAAACTATTGTGACCACCAAGATTCTTATAATCTAACTTTATTTTACAACTTATTGAATTCCTCTCTAAAAATCAATGAGGTATTCCAAACCGAGTTGGACAAAATATAAACTTGTTACAAGAATTCCATAGCAACGATCATATTCAAATTCAATAAAATATCCATTTTAACAGATTAATTGGCTTTAAATATTGAAAACCAATGGTTCCAATCGAATTCAAATTTTAAATCGCCTATAATATTTTATTTAGATTTTTCTACCAAGTGTTGATCAAATAGTGTTAAGATTTTGTAAGATTGTATAAAAGATTGTATAAAACAATTTTCAAAATTATTTGTGTTTTAAATAATTTCGGTACTCTCAAATAAAAGTAGTTTGTTTCACAAGACAAAATATCATAGTAACATTGCAGTTGTCAAAAATAACAAATAAATTCAACATAAAAAAAAACAAACAAAATGTTTACACTGATAGAAATTTTTGCGTAGTATTAATGAATTCCTTCATTAATCCAATGAATTATTTCATAAAAAAGTCAACAAAGAAACGTTTCATTGAGTCAATGAAAGGTGTTTCATTAAATCAATTTTAACGAATGGTTTCATTGACCCAATGAAAATTTCATAAAGTATATGAAATTTTTTTCATTAATCCTAGCCTAATCGTTATAAAAGTTTCATGTGTTTAATGAATAAAATTCATAGTTTCTATAAAATATTTTCGTTGATATTTAATAATTTGCACTTTTTATGATTATTTTAGCATACAAATTACAAATTTTGAAAATAGAATTTTTTAGTTATAAACAAGAAATATTTTAGTTATTGTAATTTTTTCAAATTATGTATATTAAGAACTTTAATGATTGAAAAAATCGTTTAAATATAATTTACAGGCATTAAAATATTAAAAGCTGAACTAAAAAAAAACAATTTTAATTTATTTCTGTTTTTATTGTTTTATTTTTACAAAATTGTTCAACCTTGCTTTACATTTTTTATAATTTTTTTTTTTTTTTTTTAAAGAGAAGCAACACTCAGGAAGTAGATTTGGCGAATTTATTGAAGCTTTTTGTTTCATAGCCCTGATTCATTATTTTACTTCAGTGGGGTTAAGTGCCATGGGAACACCGAAGGTGGGCGCAGCGATACATATAAGTGATAGAAAACTCATACATATTATTTTTCTAAATTGATGTTATCGTCACCGGGAATCGAACCCGGGACCATCTGTGTAACAGTCCAACGCGCTAACCATTACTCCACAACGCCCACAACGATCGACGATTATAGTCCACTTTTTGTAGTTGTGTAACATCGTCAAAACGATAACAATTTAGGTCTCGTTTTGAACAAAACTATATCGTTTTTCTTACAGAATATGTTCCTTGGAATTTAGTGACCAACTATTCAAATTAGTCAAAAATTGTTAGCTCTAGGCAAATTTAATAAAAAAAAAATAAATTAATATTAAAGTTTCGGTTAATTCTGTTTAAAAGAAATTTTTCAGTTTGTTTTATTTCAAAATGATTGTACAAAAAAAAATTTTTTTTCTTATTACAAGTCAAAATTTTTATTGAAAAAAATTTTAAATTTTTCCATTGATTTAATGAATTTTTTTATGAAATTATGAAGAAATCATAAAAAAATGTAATGAAAAAATACCAAAATTAATGAATTTTAATTCAGTTAATGAAATTTTTCATTAAACCAATGAATCGATTTAAATGAAATCGTTTCATTAATACTATGAAGGAAAATTCTATCAGTGTAGAAGGGAATCACAAAAAAAATATATAAATGTACATACAAATAATTAAATCCTAAATTATGGATCTTTAAAAAATAAATCGCCATATTGATATGGCGCTAAACAAAATCATTTTTTCAGGATTTACTCAAATTAGGGCACAGGAATCCATTTGGAACCAGAATGTATTTTGTACTAATAAGATTATATTCTGAAGAAGCATTTATCTATCTGAGTCTTTTACAACGGTAATCTAAGACATTGGCATGGATCCGATTAAAAGGAAAAACAGTAAAGATCAACATATGGCATTATTTCATTTACCTAATCGACACTTAGGAATTATGCAAATATGCGATTCATTTCACCCAAAACATAAAGAACAGAGCAACTTATACACAAAATGCCTTTAAAGCATAGCCCCCATTACCCGGGTTTCGGTTTACCCGGTCTTAATCCCGGGTTTTCAGTCTACCCGGTTAGAACGAAAGACCGGCCTGCCCGTAAAAGGTACTTTTTTTGGAAAACGATACTTTTGTGTTTAAAAAAGGTACGTTTTTATGCAAAAAGTACTTTGTTCTAATCGCGCTGACCGGTTTCAATAAGTATACCGGTCTACTCGGCTTTCAGTGAACCCAGGTTTCCCGGTATTTTCTGGTTTCCCGAGTTTTTGGTTTACCCGGTCTTTCAGTCTAACCGGCTAAACCGAAGACCCCGAAATCGCTCTACTTGTAAGTTAAAGTGTTAAAGTTTCCTGAAAAACTAAATCACCGAAAATTTTACTGATTCTTGCAGAAACGATTCTAATTAGGAATTATAAAAACAATAAATAAATTGTTTCCTTAGTATAACTAAGATTCTGGTGTATTTTTTCCTTAAAAAAATCCGTCAAATTGAATAATTCCTAATTGGAAAAACTATTATGGCTTAACATCAAAATCTCAGATATTTTTCTATAGGAAATTTTAATGATTACTTATATTTGTTTGAAAAACGCATTAGACTATTGTTTTCTCAAAAGCATTTACATCATTAATTTATTCATTTTGGTTTTAATTTTTTATATGTAATAATTATAAGCATTAGTAAATAAAATATTGTTTAAAATTTATGGGAAACGGTGTCTTATTAAAAAAAAAAAAATCGATAGGCTCAACCAAATAAATTCTATTGAACCAGCAAACATATTTTTCTAATTCGATTTGGACAATAAAACTTTACAATCACTCGAAATGAAAGTTTGGTTCAATAATTGAATTAAAACCTGAATTTTAAGACTACAAAAATTCGGTTGGCAAAAAATTCGGTTGGAGCAATGAATATGTTTTCTGTGTGTATAAATGAAAAAATTATTTATATTTTAAATGCTTTTCATTTTTAATAAATGTTTTTTTATGCACCCAGAAAACAGAATCGATACAACAGCATTTGATTCGGAATTTGTTGATTAACATTTTTTTACTTCAATAATAATTTTTTTGCATATTTTTTAACAATTTTTTTGCATACAGATTACAATAACCACAATCTAACCACTTTGTTTTTTAAATAAAAAAATATCCAAGATAGCTTCTGAAGTTTGTTTTTTCTAATTTTATAATATATATCTATAGTAACTACAAAAATGTGAAGAAAAAAAATAATTAGAAGTAAGCAAAACATCGAACTTTTTTTTCGAAATCGTCGTTTTTGCATGCTGCTTTTATCCACTTTTCTGGCTGCCAAATTCCATTTAGATTTGAACTCTTCTGCAGTTGACACCGTCATTCCTGTCTTCTTGAAAGTTCCTTTTACAACATATTTCGACACATGATTTTCTGACTCAATTCTGGGAATTGTACGTGAAAGTATCCCCAAAAATAAGAATTTCTGCATCATTCGTTTTGTCAAGTTGGCTAAAGTAATAATGTAATGGCCATACGAATCTTTTTGTTTAATTCGGATTTTTAACACTTTTTCTATATTATAACACGGTTATATCTCGGTATACCATACGGAATATCTCTTTTGTGTCTGAAACAAAGGAGTACGTAATGAATAGGAGAAAAAATGCAATATTACATGAAAAAAATGCATTCGGTGCCTTAGTAATCGCAAAAATGCACATTTTTCCCATTTTTCACTTTTTTTGCTCAACAACTGGACTAAAAATCCACAAATATGCTGTTTTTTTTTTCTTTATAAACTTTATTTTGCATGAAAATAAAAATTGCGATTCATATTACAGCTCTTCTTACACAGATTTTTTTCTTATGAGATTTTTATATGTTTCAATTATAATTGAAAATGTTCTAAATTTTGTTTCCATGCATAGATAACATATAAAAATCTCATATTTTCTGTGTAAGATGTGCGGTAATATGAATCGCAATTTTTATTTTCATGCAAAATAAAGTTTATAACGAAAAAACAGCATATTTGTGGATTTTTAATCCAAAAGATGAGATGAGCAAAAGATGTGAAAAATGAGGGGAAAAAAAGTAAAAATCGGAATTTTTATTTTCATGCAAAATAAAGTTTATAAAGAAAAAAAAACGGCTTTATACAATAAGTCCCAGTTTATGCAAAAAGTCCCAGTGCAAAACCTACCAATGAGATAAATTCTAAAAAAATGAAATAAATCCCGTTTCGAAAAAGTGAAATAAATTCTAAAAAAATTAAATAATTTCCAAAACAAAAATGAAACAAATTTTAGGTTTTGGTTGTGAAATAAATAATTTCCAAAGAATAAAAATTAAATAACTCCCAAAAATAGTCCATGCAACACAAATGAAGTAAGGTATCGTTTTATTCCCCAAAGTCGTATTAACCAAAAACCAAAATGACATACTGCCCAAATGTCCGCATATCCCCCAAAATTGTGGATGTTAATATGTTATAACGACCAAATCAGTGACAGAAAATCCACAAGCTTTTTTTTGGGTGCTATGGCATTTTATTTTGAAAAAATCAAAATCATAATTTATTTTATTTTTTAAATGTCATAAGACATCATGTCTTTTGTATCGCACGCAGAAAAATCTTTATTTCGCGAAGCCGCGTACTACGGAGGAAAACAACCTTAGGGCATCCGAAGGCCGCCACCCCAAAAGAACTTGTTTTTCAAATCAGATGTCGAATCTGCTGAAATCTTATATTTTTAAGACATTAAGTAACATTTATTAGACCTGTCATAACTTTTTATGTACCAAAATTCTAACCCACACCAAGATTTATTGTTTTTAATGATTATTTTTTTAAAAGTCTATTTTAGTTATTAAAAATGTTACGTATGTTTTAGTATATAAAGGTTAAATAAACAGAAGGCCAATGCTCTACTCTTTTATTTAAGATAAAAACAATCAATTAGCTTTTTAAATGACAAAGCTATGACTGGTCAAATTATATTACTTATGCCCGTAATTTCAAGCAATATTTACCTACCGGTGCTTAGATACCTACCCGATTTTGTTCGTGTATACGGGTAGATATCTAAGCACCGGTAGGTATCTATTGCTTGAAATTACGTTCATTATTGTCTTAAAAATAAGATTTCAACGGATTCGACATTGGATTTGTAAAAACAAGTTTTTCTGTGTGGCGGCAATAACGCGAAATAAAGTTTTTTCTGCGTGCGACACAAAAAAATAAAATTGAAGCAATTTTATTAAGTTTCCTTAAAACTCTTTTGTTTGATTTAATGAATCAGCCTTGACATTTAAGGACTTATGACATTAAAAAACAAAAATTAATTATGATTTTGGTAAATAACTTCTTTTTTTACCGTCATAGTGCCCAAATTTATTTTGGCCAAACAAAAAACCGTCATAGCGCCCAACAAAAAAGTTATTTCGTCCAAATCAATGTCGTATTGCTCATAAACAAGAAAATTTTTATAACAGCAATTTACAAATAATTTTTTTGGGCGCTATGTCGTTTTTTTTTTGGGCAATATGACTTTGGGAAATATAACGTTACGCCTTCAAAATTTGTTAAAGAACAGGTTAAGTTAGGTCAATTTAAGAAGATCATCAAAATATTTTGAAAGATCCTGTTTTAGGAACCGTTTAGAATATTAAGTATATTAAAAAAATAATGAATTTTTGAAAATGAAATAACTCCCACAACAAATGAAATAACACCGAACAACAAATAAGTCCCACGCTAAGTTCTGTTGGGACTTATTTCATTTCGAAATTACTGCATTATGAAATAACACCTAATAGCAAAAATTAAATAACTTCTAAAAAAATTAAATAACTGCAAAAGAACTGGGTATTATTTCATTTGAAATTACTTCCAAATTTGTATGAAACATTTTTGGGACTTATTTCATTTTTTTTTGGATTTTTTTCACCTGGGAGTTATTGCAAAGAGCCGAAAAAAGTGAATATTTGTGCATTTTTAATCCAGTTATTAAGAAAAAAAAAAGGTGAAACATGGGGGAAAATGGTCATTTTTGAGATTTTTAAGGCACCGAATGCACTTTTTACACATTTAATGCCTAAATTTATACATTTTACGTTATATAACACAAAAATTTTCATGGTTTATAGTAGTAAATTCACAAACATTTTTTAAAGTGTTAATTAAGTTTTTACAAAATTAAAAAGGTAATGAAAATCGCGAGTTTTTTGCATTTAAAAAATCTAAAAGCGATTGTTGAAAATATTTAAGAAATTGTATGACATGAAGTAAAAAAATGCTAATTTTTTAATGCTGTTTTCTGTTATTAATTATTTCAATTAAATAGGGGACATGACATTGGCCGTTTATTCAAATCGACTTTTTTTATTATTTTGTATTTTAGTAAATATTCTTAAGATTCTAAGAAAAAAAATTTCATAGAAAATTTCCTACGGGTTCAATAGTTACAGCCGGATTAGTGAGAGCTCATTTTCGCGCTACCTACACTGATAGAATTTTGCTTCATAGTATTAATGAAACGATTTCATTAAAAATGATTCATTGATTTAATGAAAAATTTCATTAACTGAATGAAAATTCATTAATATTAATATTATTTTCATTAACATTTTTTATGAATTTTTCATAACTTCATAAAAAAAATTCATTAAATCAATAAAAAATTTTCAAATTTTTTTTAATAAAAGTTTTGACTTGTAATAAGAAAAAAAAAAATTTTTTTGTACTATCATGTTGAAATAAAAAAAAAAACTAAAAAAATTTCTTTTAAACAGAATTAACCAAAACTTTGATATAAATAAATTTTTTTATTAAATTTGCCTAGAGCTAACAGTTTTTGACGAATTTGAATAGTTGGTCACTACAGATTTCCAGTAGAACAGATTTCTATGAAAAACGACATATTTTGTACCAACATATAAGAAAATATGTCATATTTTAACACAAATTATAAAAAATGTAAAGAAAGATTGAACAATTTTGTAAAAATAAAACAATAAAATGGACCAGACCTTATAAATAATATCAACGAGGGATAATTTCTCAATAACCAGCAAATTATTGCTATGCTAAAATAATCATAAAAAGTGCAAATTAATAACTATCAATGAAACTATGAATTTTCTTTATTAAACACATGAAACTATCATAGCGATTAGGCAAGAATTAATGAAAAAAAATTCATATACTTTATGAAATTTTCATTGGCTCAATGAAACCATTCATTAAAATTGATTTAATGAAACACCTTTCATTGACTCAATGAAAAGTTTCTTTGGGGACTTTTTTATGAAAAAATTCATTGGATCAATGAAGGAATTCATTAATACTACGCACAAATTTCTATCAGTGTACGTACGGCAGCTGGTATATACTTGTTTTTTTTTTTTGTTCATAAACTTTGAACGCGTTTATCTCGAAACCATGTTTTTAGTACTGGTTGCGTCACTAGCGGGTTTATTTTTTGACGACATTTTTTTTTTTTTTTGTATTTTTTGAAACTTGATTCGCTATTGTATGACACGAGCTTTTTTAATTTTTTTTTTCGATTTTTTATGAATTTTTAAAGTCAATATTTTTTTCGAAAAACACACTTTTAAATTTGGAACATCTCCAAAAATTGAAAAAAAAAAATTAAAAAAAAGCTCGTGTCATACGATAACCAATTTTGTTAAGATTTAAAAAGGTAATTTTTTTTCCAGATCGGACAAATTTTTGCGAGCTCTATAACCATGTTGGAGTGAAAAATATGTTTTTTTGAATTTTTTTTTCTTGTAATTTGTTCAATTCTCTACAATAAAAAAAAATAAATTTTGGAAAAATGTTTGTTTTTGGCTGAGTTATGAATTTTTAAAAAAAGGTCTGTTTTCTCTGCCGCGAATGTTATGTCCCCTCTTAAAAGAAAAAAATATTCAAGTTTCAAAATTTGAAAATACAAATTCAAATTGTGTTTAGGCTAGAGGTAGAGTAGTTGCCTGACAAGTAGGATGTAGTCGGTTCGAGCCCAGCTAGCGTCATAAGAATTTTTTTTATTAATAAAATAATTTTAAAATAATATATTTTAATAGTTTTGATAACTCTAGTAAAATATTTAGATTCGCAACCTAATTTCTGTTGTATTACTCGTAAATTTAAAGCATAATTATGTCATAAAAATATTTTACCTCAAAGTGTCGAAAATTTGTTGAAATTCGTCATATATTCGGAATAAAAAATAAATATTTATAACATAAATATATTTTTTTTTAAAGTTAACAAATTTACATAATTAAATTTTGCTTCCAGCTAAAATCGGAAAATAAACAACAATATACAAAAAACAAATAAAATAAACATTAATATGATGGAACAACAAAAAAAATGTAAATAATATTATGATAATGAAATTTAAAAATAAAAAAATTATATAATAAATTTTTTTTTTGCTGCCTGTGTAAAATTTAAAATGTTTAAAACTGCTTCAAATTTGCTTAAGAATGTAAAGCATCAAAATGTGGTTTAAGTTTAAAAATGTTGCCACATTTATAATTGAAACGTTTCATTTGTTGTTATTAACTGTATTGCTGGGTAATCCATTCAATGTTAAACAAATTGATGATATCGTTGTGATGGCTTCAACGGCAAAAACAACATTAGCTTCTATTATAGCCCAAAGTCGTGTGGGTGGCAAGGTAACGACATCATCTGAAGCAGTAACAACGACCACATCACTGTCACCATTATTATTTTATTGGAAACCACAAATGCCGACCAACTTTATAATGCAAGTCTTCAAGGAATTATTGAAGGAATTGGTAAGTGCAATACTTTATTTATTATTTTGATAAAAATAATATTTTTTTTTTTTTTTTAATATTGCAATTGCAATTGCATCAGAAATGCATATTTTAAATATAATAGTTACGAGTCAAAAATACTTTGCAGGGTTTTTAATTTCTTAAACATGGACAGAGAAAAATAAAGTGCCAACCGAATTTAAAATTGTTTTTCTTTGGTGACTGCAACAAAGATATTCTTTTAATACCATCTAATTCTAATGTGGTTTCAAAATATTTTGGGTGTTGCAGGTAAAATTTTGCTGTGTTAACCGAATATTATCGTTTCATCCGACTTTAGTCGTAGCAAAAGATTTTCAGTTGGAAAATTACAAAATTTTTATCTGTGAGGGAATAAAATCGCACCGTTTTTTTTTATTAAAACAATATCTAACATCATGGCTTATAGGTTCCATATGTGTTGAAACAATTAAACAAACTTTAAGACTCCAGGTCAATTTATATTAGAAATCTTATAAGTTTTTTAAATAAATGTCGCATGATTAATTTTAAGCTAATATTTTTAATATGACGTTTTCTATTGATATTTTCGGACTACACGGAAAAAAACGCTTCATGAAAAGACGATATAATAAAGAAATTTAAAGTCATTACAGTAGGGGATTTTTTGGGTACTGTGCACGGTGTGCCTGAGTCGATTTAAATAAAATTTTGCGGGTTATTTCAATCTGAAAGAGGATTGCTAGATGGCCTACAAACTATTTTCCAATGAAAACAAAAAATCTATATATTTTTCGCGGCCCATCAAAATTGTCAAAAATGTTCCTGTCTTTGGTTTAGGGGCACCCCACTGATTTAAAAAAAAAAATAGAAACGATTCAGATACGTGAGCTGAGACTAGATTTTCGTTTTTTTTTTTTTTTTTGTCAGACGCTACCCCTTTGGAGTCGACAAGACTTAAAGACTTCATTACTAGAGCGGATATATTTCGTAAACGCACTGTAAGACCTTATGTAAAACTAGTCTCTACATACAATATGTTGTCTCTGTTTACATACTAAAAAAATGGTGATGGATTTGAGGAAAGACACAATGTTTATAGGTACTATTTTTACATATTGTATGGAGTTACAGTCCATTTACAAAACATATACGCTCAAGGAAAGAAGCCTTAAGAGTTAAAATTGTTATATACATAATTATTTTTATCTCGTTGGAGAGCTTATAAAATCTTTTTCGCATGATATATATAAACATTTTTCTCCAATGATGTGAGCGTGTTATTTGACTTCAAAGTAAAAAAATATTTTTTTTTAGTTTTAACTTAAAAAAATTGACTTAAGACTTGCCGGCACCACTGGGGTGTGTCTGACAAAAAAAAAATAAAAGTCTCCACTCAGTTCTTGTATTAAGTTAAAATTCTTTCTAATTTTATTAATTTAGATAACATATGATATAATTACCCTGTCAGAAAAATACGAACAGCAAAGCACTGGCCCAGTGCTTTCAACGGCGGTATGAGCGATGGCAGAGCGTTGGATATCTGAAGATTTAAGTGCTTTGCCAACCCCAAAATGATAACACCGGACAGGGCTTGGCCGTTTATTTTTGAAAACGTTGGTAAAGCACTGGCAATAAGCGCTTTGCCAGTACCAAAATCAAAAACAACCAATAAAGTCCTACTTAGTAATTCACTTTAGTATTATTTCTTATTTTGGTAATTTGAACAGAAATAACAATAGGCTTGCTTCAGCTAAGTTAATTACAAAATAACTGAATATTTTTTTATCAAATTATTTTTGTGTTAAGTTAGCACGATTTTTTTACTACAATTTTACTAAAGAAAGAAATTTAAAAATAAATTTCTTAAGTACAATTTTAGCACAAAAACTATACTTTGTGCTGACTATAATAGGAGACCTTAATATTCTTAACTTCAAATCATAAATTGCAATTTAGTTTTGTATTTTTCCACTCTTGTAATTTTAAATTTTATAAAGGTATAGATTAGAAAAGCTTTAAAATACAATTTGAGTACATACTTATTATACATTCAAAAAAAAGGCATCATTTTTGCTGGGAGGATACTTGCAGAAAAATTGCTAATATCAGCAAAAAATTTGCTAAATTAGTAATTTTTCTACAAGGATCCTTTGAGCAAAAATGTTGCTGACTTTAAAGGCTTTTTTTAATTGTGTGAATTTGATTTCAATACCATATGCTTATGGTTTGTTGATTTTAAATTCATTTAAGATTTGAAAAAAAAGAATTAAATTTTAAAGTATGTAAAATAAATTTAAAAAATACTATTCATTTGTTATTTTTATTAAAACCTGCTAATTTATTTAAAAACATGCATTAAATTTCGTTTGTACAAACGATTGTAAATTTATTAAATCGAGCACTAGCACAGCACTTTTCGCCAGCGCTGAAAAAGCGTTGTGAACAAGGGATGTGCCACTGTTTTTATTAAGTTAAGGGTTGTAAATTTTGTAAATAAGTACTGGCAATGCACTTTTTGACAATGTTGGGAAAGCGTTCTAAGTCAGTACTGTGCCAGTGCATTTTTATCTTTAGGGTGGTAAATTTTGTAAATCAAGTACTGGCAAAGCCCTTTTTACGAACGTTGGCAGAGCGTTCTAAGCCAGGGCTGTGCCAGTGCTTTTATTATTTTTAGTTTTGTAAAATTTGTTCATTAAGCACTGGTAAAGCACTTTTTACTAACGTTGGCAGAGCGTTGTAAATCAGTGCTTTGCCAGCACTTTATTTGTTGGATTATTGGCAAACAGTGCTCTGCCAGTGCTTGATTTTTCAGATTATTGGCAATTTCTGGCTGGGTAGATATGCCCAATTTTGGGATACAATTACATCAGAATATGCTCTCTAAAGAGATATTATTAGATAAAATTATATAATACCAAATGGAATCTAATACAAACTTAACTAAAGAAGCTGATAGACCCATTTTGCGGATAAAATTATGTAAACAGACATATGATTTCTTATATCTAATATAAATAAACTTTTTAATCGGGCATATATAGCTTTATATTTTTGTTTTTTGTAAGCTGGAATGTAATGACATTTTGTGCAAGCACGTCATTTATGTTTTTAGCTAACAAGTGCAACTTGTCGAGATACCTCAGATGGCAGAGCGGTTGAATGACAAGCTGCAGTCCCAGGTTCGAATCCCGTGTAGGCACATTATATTTAAAACATTTTCAAAAAATGTTATTTTATTTAATTTCGTTTTTTTTTAATAGATTTTTAGCCTCATTATTACTGTATATACTAGTAAGCATATACGCAGGCACATATTTTTAGATTTTTCGTGTAGTGGTTAGTAATGCTATGTAATTATATTATTTTTTACAAGTTTGATATAATTTTTTTTAAAAATAAAAATTATGTTTTTTCGACCTTTAATTGTGCAAGGAAAATTATTCAAGTTCGAGGCCATACTCCATAATTCTTTATTATCAAAAAAATCTATAGAGTTTTTTGTTTTCAAATTTATTATTTGACCCTTTCATTCCACAATTAAAGGTCGAAAAAAACATAATTTTTATTTTTAATAAGAATTATATCAAACTTGTATAAAAGGCAAAGTACTCCCCCTGTGTTGTTTATGAACAAAACAATATATAAAAAGGAAAGCAAAACAAACAACGTGTATTGAATATCCACCAGAGGTGGACCTTGCACATAACAAACAAGTTTCCCATTTATTTTTCATCAATGGTTATAATCTTTAACTTCAAGCTCATATATTAGTTCTCATGTAGTGAGTAAACTAGTTTATATGAATGTTTGATGTTTGGCGTGGGATTGTTACCGCTTTCAAAACGTGTTCTGATGATGGGAACCTAGAAAGTTCCCGAAATAGATCTATCAACACATTCCTGAAAGGGTCAAATAATAAATTGGAAAACAAAAAACTCTATAGATTATTTGTTAGGACAATATCCTAATAAAGAAATATAGAGTATGGTCTCGAACTTGAATAATTTTCATTTTCATTATATTATTTTTTTTTATTTTATTAATTAATAATCATATAATTACACTACTACTATGGCCTCCGGCGTGTTGTAGCGAAAACAGACCACTACCTCTGGTGGGAATCTAATCCACGCCCCTCACAGAAAAGCCAGTACGCTACCAACTAGCCTACCGGGGCGCACTGATATGTTGTTATTTTGCTCGGCGTGCCCATATAAAAGTAATGAGTTTTAAAATGAAAAATATAAGTACTTGACATTACCAAATATGTACTTATATAACTACTTATATGGTAATGCTTTTCTACACTGGGAAGTTATAATGAAAACATGTATTTTTTTAAAAAAATTTTTAATTCAAAAACTTTTACCGCAATTGTGACCCAAATTAATTCCATCTGAGTTTTGGATTAAGTGGCATAATTATCCGCTTAGGTTTCATTAAAATTCAGAACAAAAAATTTCCATATATTTGATTGCCCCCTAATGTATATAGTACAAAAATCTTCACCCAGCTGCAAGTTTTCTTATCTTTAACTAGAAAATTTATGTTTATAGTTCTAGGAATTAAAGACTTTAATTTGCATTCTTAGATTTTATTGTTAGTGAAAAGTTCGCAAAAAAACATTTCCTAGAACAGTTGAAGAAAAGTATTTATTAAAATTTATTTTGCTTAAACAACATTTTAATAATACAATTTTTTTCCTTTAATACATGTCTAAGTTATTTAGAAATATATATATTTTTAATATTTTCCAGGTACAATTGTATATTTATGCAGAAACCTTCATACTCAGCAAAAAAGAAATATGTTGCAATGAATTTAATAAATCATCTGCAAAAAAATATGCATATTTCATTCATTCGCTTTAAATATTTTAAAAGAAATATGTATAATAATTTCACATGTTTTTTATCTATTAAAGAATATAAAGGGTCCGCCAACAAACTTTTTTTTGAAAATGCTATAAAAAAAAGCTACTGAATATTTTCTCAAATTTCTTTTTTATTTGAAGGTACAATCCTTTCGGTTAATAATGGAAAATAATTTCATTCAAATGGCTGCCTCGGCTGGCAGTATAAGCTTCATCTGAAAAGATAATTTTTTTGGCAAAATCGGCATCGGAAAGAAAATCGTTAGATGGCGGACCCTTTATAAAAAATAAGCATAAGAAATATCATATCCTATCAATATTTTTTACAAGTGATCTAAACTGTATAGATTCAGTAGCAAATAAATTTCTTATCACCACAATTTTATGAAGATTTATGTAACTTGAAAGACAAAAGAGTGGCAACACGTCAACTCAACACAAAAAAAAAGCATTTTCGGATTTACCATCTCTGATTTCAATGAAATTCACTATAACCGACATGCTAGGCAAGAAGTCGTCGAAATATATATTTCGCAGCTTGCACCCTTCGGTTTCTTAAATAAGACGTTACTAATATTGAAAAAAAAATTTTAAATTTAACGAAAGTATCGTGGCAAAATGAACTATTACTTTCAAACTAAACAAGATAAAACAATGTTGCGTTCTCCTTATTTTTAGGTTAAAATATGAGGAAATATGTACAATTGTGGCTTGTTCTCTAAAGTGTTTCCTCTATTTTTTTTTCGCCTTGTTTATGAATATGTCAAAACTGTCAACTGTCATCGAGTTTACTTTCCGCTATCACTAAATTTTTGTAAGAATTTTATTATCAATTTTAATAAAACTAATTGATTCCATAAATGAAACAAAAATGTAAAAATTTTATTTTTATAATGTATATATTTTCTTATTTTTTTTTTATTTTTTTTTTTTTGGAGTTCTATTATTTTTCAAATGTTTTACGCATCTGTTCTTGTCTATTTTGGACAATTTTTCAACATGTTTCACAACAAAAAATGTCGTTTATTTTACGCAATTAAAAAAGTTAACATTACATACTCTCAGGGAAAAAAGTTGCATCATATTGATGATATTGTTTCATAAATCGTTAGTCATCTATTATTCATCATGTTTTCATATATATGATGAAAAGCTTTTTTTGTTTCATCTTTTCATAAAATTTGTGAATACAAACTTTTTTTTTTAATTGAAAATTAGAAATTCAATATATGTGTATTGTATGTGTTTATATATGGGAACTTATCAAATGAAATATAATAATATCATTTCACTTTTAGGGGTTTCTTCTAATGTTTTTTTTTTTAGTTAAAACTTTGCCTGCGGCGCTGAAATAAATATAAATTCTAACTTAAATATAAAATGAGCAAACCAAAAACAGCACCACAGTCAAAAATTTGGTATCAAAAATCGCGGCGATTTTTGCTTCTGATGGCACATTTATACTGCTTTGATTGCAAGCTTTTAGCGAATTCTTTGACTTCGTGTTGTACGTGTTTTTGAAAAATCCAAATATTTTTTTTAAGAAAATCGCGATTTTGGCGAATTTTATAGTTGATAGCAGAGCTGTGACTGAATCATTCATTTTTGAATTAATTCGCGAATCATTCATGCACTGAATTAGTAAAATTTTGAATTAATTCTTTTCGCCAAAAAACGAATTGAATGAAATTTGAATCGATTTATATGCATTTGGCTGGAATGAATCGCATTTCATTTTAAATCAAATGAATTCGGCAAAATGAATTGCAATTCATCTTCAATTCAAATGAGTTTGGCGAAATTAATTGCAATTCATTTCCAATTCGTTTGACTTGAATTGATGTTGAATTAATTCAAATGAATTGCTCAACGTTCAAGGAAAATCGTATACTATTGATCAAAATAAGAATCTTTTGCCGAAGGAACCATACCTCTAAAACGAACTCTGATGTCCCGACTTTTGACCCGTAGGGTCAAATTTTGAAAAATTCTACTTTGACCCATTTAGAGTGCCCCAATCGAGTCCAAATGTATGACCGAACCCTACTAACTTTGGAGGGTTGACCCACCCATGCCAGTGGCACACCCCATGGAACTCCCCTGGGGGGTTCCCCATACAAACATTTCAAAAAATCACCATTTTTGTCACTTTACATGAAAAAATCAGCGAAATGGCTATGTTTTTTCTTTTTGGAGTTTATTTTTCTGTTTAGAAATTTATGTAGTCAGAACATATGTAAATGAAAACATGAATTTAACTTAGTAGTAGAGAGGAAACTAAAAAAAATTATTACGGTTACGGTTACAGTGCATCACAGTGATACCTTAATTGTTAAAATGGTCGCAAAAAAACGCGCATTTCTTAAGAAGGTGCCATAAAGAGTCCACAAAAGGGTTGTAAAAACAACGTTCATTTTTTTCTCTTCTTTCTATTACTAAGTTAAATTAATTTTTTCATTTACATATGTTCTGACTAAATAAATTTCTAAAGAGAATAAAATAAATATAATAATAATATAAATAAAATAAAATAGCCTCCAAAAAAAATATAGCCATTTCGTTGATTTTTTCATGTAAAGTGCCAAAAATGGTGATTTTTTGAAATGTTTGCATGGGGAACCCCCAGGAACTCGATTGGTGCACTCTAAATGGGTCAAAGTGGAATTTTCCAAAATTTGACCCTACGGGTCAAAAGTCGGGACATCAGCATTCGTTTTAGAGGTATGGTTCCTTCTGCAAAATTTCTTATTTTGATCCCTAGAATACGATTTTCCTTGAACATTTATTGATTTTTTTGCCTCCATATAAATGGACCCGGCCTAATATCCATACATTCAAGTATAACATGAAATTGAAGTATAATAGAAAAGATCCATCAAATTCAGGTATACATATATGCGATTGTTTTTGAAGAGATTGACAATATTTGGACCAAAGCTTCGAATCCAATCGTAACAAAGGAACGAGTTATTCCGTTACTCAAACCCTATTTCGAAAAGTACCTCCATTTGAAAAGATACCCCAAAAGCAAACAAAAAAATGGTTTCGAAAACAAACTAAAGTGTTTGTTAGAGTCATATGAGAAGCTTTTCGATGTTGCTGCTTGCAAATGCATTTCATTTGAATATTGTTCTTGTTTAAATCCTAAGAAAGTTCCAATCAATGAAAAAAGTTTTTTTGTTGGATCAAAGAAATTACAGAAAAATGGTTATATGTGGAGTTGATAAAAAAGAAAGAGATCGATTAATAAAACAATAAAACATTACATAAGGGCAGCAAAAATGTAGCGTTATACTCAAGAAACCGATTCTATCCCAGAAAATTATGATGAAGTTACACTTTGTGAATCTTCCCTATAAACGTATTCGATAACGGAGGCATCTTCCACTAACACACATTCAACAGATACACCTTCGACTTCAACGACGAATCGGAATACATTGCCGTTGCCAACAGTTGTTAAGGTCTGTGATAGATACGGTTTAGAGAGCTGTATCTAAAGTCCGGAAAGAAAATTCAAAAGACATTGGAGGTATTGTTATTAATAGCATTTACTTTAATGGAAGAAAAGACAAGTCTCTGATAAGTGAAAAAATGGGGGATCGCTACCATCGCAAAGAAATTTTAGAAGAACACATCTCAATTTTAGCAGAACCTGAATCAATTTATTTAGGTCACAGAACGCCAAGTCGTGGCACTGCAAACGGCATTCTAACTTCTATCACAACTTTATTAGAAGATAAAGGATGGAATTTAGATGACGCACTGTGCGGCCAAAGACCGCATTTGGCGGCCAAAATTCGAAAAAAAAGGTTTCTAGATAGAGTTTTTCCATTATTGAGTTGGCTGAAGTGATCCTCTTAGAAATGAAATCCGCTGTTAGTAACTTCCTATACCTTAAGTAGCCTCTTTTCTTTCAGTCGCAACGTGGCCTTCATCCAAACATCATATTACTGTAGATACACAGGGAAAGTTATACACGTGTGAAAGTTCTTGGAGTAAAGGAAATCTAACAAAACCAAATGGAATCTACGTCTACAGGTTACTTAAATACGTAAAAACTTTAGCAAATTTCAATACCGTAACAAAAAATTTTTAGCAGTAGAAATTTGAGGATATATTTTTTGTGTTTTTTTTTTATATAAAATTTGAGTTTACATACCATATAGTAATAAAACGCTATCGTATGCTGCTTTACAACCTATCAGAGGTTACTCAGAAAAGTATTATTTACTGAATAAAACAAGATTAAGCTGCTACCTTCTGCTACTTTAGTTTTCATACAACTTTTTGTGGAATAGAATTTTTCAATAAAATACATAGTATGACAATCAAAACTATATCTGAAAATATAAGTTTTTGTTGAATCTATTCCAGATATTAATTTTTGTTTAATTTATCAACGTACTTTAACGATAATAAAAAATATGTATTTATTTTGCAGGTTCCAGTAATAAAATACATGATCTGAATCCGTTTGAAACTACTGTTAACGGCAACATCGTTTGTGTTAAATATGATTTGTCCTTGAAAATTATAGATACGAAAGTATGCAACTCTTTGACAGATACAACATCTGCGAGGCGTTGTTATCTGTGCAATTGTACATCAAATGATTTCAACGATATAGATTTAATGCTTGACAAACAAATTGTATCAGATCACTTAAAATTTGGCCTATCTTCTCTACATTGTTGGATTAGGTGTTTTGAATACATATTGTATTTGTCATACAAATTAAAAATCGAAAAATGACAGGCACGTACGGAAAAGTTAAAAGCGCCAGGTCAAAACGCTTTTAAAAAAGAAATTAGCTTAAATGTTGACAAACCGAAAGCTGGACGTGGAACATTGAACGATGGTAATACAGCTAGTAATTTTTTTTTGAAAAATACGAACAATCTGCAAAAATAGCTGGAATTGATCAGGATATAATATATCGCTTTTACATTATACTCCAAGCCATATCAAGTGGACATGATATTAATTTGGACAATTTTAGACAGTATATATACTGTGAAGTTAGCTAGAATGATTGTAGAAAAGTATGATTGATATTACATGCCAACTTTGGTGCATAATCTACTAATTCATGGTCCAGAAATCATTGAAGACTCAGTTTTAACTATCGGTCAGATGCTAAAATCTTTATCAGCAGATGCTGTTAATTTATTGTCGTCTCTATCTGTTGATAAAAAAAAATTAGCGGGACCGTACTGATATAAGCTCTGCCTCTGAGTCAGACACAGATGTAGATGCTTATGACATTGATGATAATGAATTTTTTTTATGTAATTCTTCTTTAAAGCAGAGAACACTTTCCAATTTTATAACATTATTGTGTACTTTTTCAAATAATTGTACAAGTTGTACTAGAATTCGAAACTCTACTTTCGTTTATAACCTATAATTTTCAATTTCAATAAAAATAATTGTGAAAATTTGAAAAATGTTTGTTTTAGTTCATTTATTTTGTATCAAAGGTACACGAAAAAGTCTTCGCATGTACCATATTGGAACCGCCATTTTGAATTCCGTAATTTTAACGATGGATTCGTGATCAGCGACTTCAAAAACCGAGGTTTCAGGTCGATCAACTAGGTTTTTGAATTATGGCCGCAAAGTTCGGCCTTCGGCCGCACTGTGTGACGTGATTTGCATTGGATGTGACGGAACTGCTACTAATACCGGTTGGAAGGGTGGCGTTATTCAATATTTGGAGGAGTATTTGAAGAGACCGCTACAATGGTGTGTTTGTATGTTCCATGCCAATGACTTGCCCCTTCGTCACTTATCCTTGATCAAATCAAAATCATGGTTGCACTTCGGGACCTAGAGAATATTCTGGACTTATTGGAAAACAATTAGCTACTTGTCATAATAAAACTACTGTGTCTTTTTGTGCGGTGGCTGGTAATTTGACTGACTTGCTAAAAAATATGGTCGATCAACTAAGTACGGATCAAAAATATCTTTATGAGATATGTAAAGCTGTACAAACAGGAAAAATGCGCACTCGAGATGGCTTACCTCTGCTAATCGTCTACTCAGAGTTTACGTAAGTACCCTTAATCCATCAGAAAATTTGCAACTGCTTGTCAATTACGTTGTTAAGGTATACGCTCCGATTTGGTTCCTAATCACACAAAAAACGTCTTTTAAAGAAAGAGCCAAACATATTTTTCATCTGATTATGTACTCTCGTTTTTTACCAGAAAATATATTATCAGTTGTGGATTCTGTTATCGAAAGAAATGCTTTTTTGCTCAACCGGAAAATCTACTTGTCAGTTTGCTGTTTGATGATAGAGACCACATTCGGCAGCTGGCATTGCAAAGAATAATCAAAGCTAGAGAAGTTGAAAGTAGCACTAAACACAGAATATTTAAACCACCAAAAATTAACTTCTCTGCCGGAGATTATACCGAAATTATTATATGGCACGAGTGTAGGGTTACAGCACCTCCGGTTCTTCGGCATATTTCTAATGAGGGTCTTCAAATCATGGCAAAAGATAACAGCTTGGAAATTGTTGATTTTCCTTGTCACACATAAGCTGTGAAAAGATGTGATAAACTGGTAACAGAGGCCTCTCAAAGTGTAACTAACGCTGCTTCTAGAGATGGCCTTATTAGAAACAGGTTGAAATCAGGAGCAAAAATGACAAATTTTGTTCAAAAAAATATGTTTAAACTTTAAGTTTTAGTCATTTATTATAAGTTTTATTTTCTTTTACATTAATTGCAAGTAGAAAATATATTAATAAAATAATCCGTATGCTTTTTATTATTTTAAGCATACGGATTAGGTTTGTAAAAACGTTTTCAAAAGTAGAGCCCTCAAGATGGCATGTAATTCGATTCTTATCACTTTTACTGTAATCTGTGTAAAATTACGCAAATTTTTACCACTTGCTAAAGTGGAGCTCGAAAAAAACATTTTTCTCATTCAAGAACGGGACAACCTAGTGTATATGCCTCTAAATCATCGAATGCAAATTATGGGATTTTCTTTTTTTTTCATTTGATTCACATTATATTTGATTGTTCAAAAGTAGCCGAAAAAAATGTTCTTGTAATTCCGGATAATGGAGGTAACCACGGTCAATTGATGCAAAAAAAAAATTGAAATCGACGGAAAAAAAATGATTTTTTTTTCCCGGATAATGATTGATGTTGCCGGTTAATCGAGGTCTCACTGTAGTCTGAATTTTAAATCATAATTTTTATAATAATTTTTAATAAGTCTCTTTCTATCGCAGCAAGAACTTTTTTAATAAACCATTTGGTTATTTGAATATTGTTTAATATTGATTTTAAAAAATTGTTAACCCCTCAAGTACACAGAGTCCTACTAGGCGTATGATTATTATATATTTAAATTAATATTAAGTATACTCTAAGGTTTAGTACTAATTTTTTTTTAAATTGGTGCTTATACAAAAAAAAAATAATAATCACAAGCAAATTTTATCAATAATAAACTTTTAAAACATATACATATTTTTTTTTTTTTTATTTCAAATTTCATTGGGTTGCACTAAGATGATTTCAAAAACAACTGCATACTGTATATTTTTTTTTTTATCTTTCAACAAAATTAAATTTTTAAACAAATATCATTATATTTGTTCAAAATTTTATACCATTTATTACTTTCTATTGCATACAAATACAAGTGTACTGCACACATCTACCAATGCCATACATATCCTGGCTATGTAGTAGTCATACATTAGTAATAACTAGGCCAACCCAAAAACGAGACTGATATTATAATTTATGTTCAATTCGATAGTAAAAATATTTTTATTTATACAAAAGCGAATATGAATATGAAAAATGTAACTTGATAAACAATTTTAAAATTGTGGAAGACATATAGTTCATTATAGTAGACAAAGAGCCTTTAAATTATTTATGTTGCAGAGAGTTTTTCATTCGGCTTGAGGTCAGTTTAAAAATGAAAACAAAAATTTTTAATTTAATATTTTTTTATTTAATTTTTAAACCAATATTTCGACAAATCTAATTTTCATTTTCTAGGTATCTGAATAAAAATAAAACGAAAAGTTTTAAAATTAGTATAATTATTTTATTTTAACTAAAGGGTCCGCCAAATAACTTTTTTTTTGAAAATGCTATAAAAAAAAACTACTGAATATTTTCTCAAATTTCTTTTTTTATTTGAAAGTACAATCCTTCCGGTTAATAATGGAAAATAATTTCATTCAAATGGCTGCTTCGGCTGGCCATGCAGTAGCCTACACAGTAGCCTACACAGTAGCCTACATTATCGATTGTGTGCAGCTGTATTTCACCAATGGCTTCCTGTTCCGTTTTGTTGAAACCAAATGTTGCCAATATCCTCCTCTTCAATTTTTGTGAACAAAAATTCGTTGAACATGGCCCGATAACGACCCGCCGTTGACTGTAACGGCCACTCCTTGCTCATTTTCGAAGAAAATGGCAATTTTCGCACACATTCTGCAACATTAGCATGATTTTCAAAGTAATGTCGAAATATTTCCCAGCGTTGTTCAAGCGTATACACAACCATATTCGTTCAGCGGAAGGATAAAACTAATTATCTGTCAAATCAGACATGAGCTAAGTGTTACCATTCACGAAATAAGCACTAGTTGAGAAAAAAACGTTAGATGGCGGACCCTTTAAATTTTAAAAAAATAACGAAATAAATTCATTAATAAAAAGCAATTACAATATTTTTCTTAATTGTTTTGTTAACTATTTATGTAATTAATGTTTTAAAACTTTTTTTTTGTAATTTTATTCAAAGCAAGATTTAAATATTTAAATTTAAAATCATTTTGGAATTTCCCGTGGAAGCATAAATTTAGCAACTATTCAACACCAAGAATATTGCTCATTAATTGAATAAAATATCAATGTTATTAGCGGATCTGAGAACGTAATTTGTAATATAAAGCATTTAAATTTGTTTTTGTTACAATTCCCAGCAAAACCACACATTACCAAATAATGGGTAAAGTAATGTGTCGAAATAGGGCTTCACGCATTACAATACACCTTACTTCACTGATGAATTTTACAGGCGATGAGCCTAACAGTAATGGGTGGACTCATTACCTTGTAGGGGGTAAAGTAACTGGTTACTTATAGTGTTAAAAAGACAGACACGTTACTATAAATAGATTTTAATAAAAAAAAATGCATAAAAATTTCTTTTTACAGATATTTTTTTTTTTAATTAACTTTTTTTTGTTAAATAAATAACTTGGTCATGCTAGGATTCGAACCTTGGGTCTCTGGTATTTAACAATTACTCAGGCGAGAACTCTACCCACTGAGCTATCGATACATATAATATTTTATTGCTTAAAATGTAAACGAGTTGTTGTGCTTCGTGTTTTCGTTCTTGATATCAAAAATCATGCTTACAAAAAATCACAAAGTAATGTGTCTATAAATAGGTTTTCAAAAATATATATTAATAATTACTTTACGTTTATAATTAATGCATTATCTAAGTGATGATCGGTAAGTCATTATTTTATGTTTTGAAGTAATGTAAAATGTAATGAGGTATCATTACAAGGTAATTAGAGTTGGGATTAACCGTTTATTTTGGTGACTCGGTCATTATCGTTCAATTCCAGTCAGTAAACTAGTTCGTTCAAATCGTTCAATCGTTCTTTTTTGCTTTGACTTGTGACTAATCTGCGTCATGTGAACTGTGTAGTTCGTTTGTCAATTAATGCGCACTATTCATGTTTTACAAGTTTTTTCACAAATTTTACTGTATATATAAATTTAAGCTTTTCTAACAAAAAATTTATTTATTTTGCGTAAAAAACGTTTTATTTAATTTAATTGTTTTTCTAATTTGAAACAATATTTTCTAAAAAAAATGAATGGCTCTTGCAAGCAATTTGATTGAACAGAGATGCAATAGTTCTATGAATAAAAAGACACGAAATGAACGATTGAACGACAAGATCGAATATTGGTTAACGAATCACATCGTTCAATTGAATGAGTCGTTCAATTGAACTTGTTCGTTCATGAACGACACAGCTCTAAAGGTAATCCATGAATGTTCAATTATCGGTAACTCATTACTTCTTGTTGGAAAATAATGATACAGGTAAGGAGTACTCATTACAAGGTAATGCATTACTTTATCGCATCTATTACCAAAGTTTTGCTAGGATTTTAACTAAAACTTAATTAACCAAAAGAAATTTACACAAAAAAAGCTTTTTACAGAAATTTTTTTCAATAAAACTTTTTGAAGTTTTTTAAAATTTTTTTTCAATAAAACTTTTTTTTCTACAAAATTACTTTTAATTTGTTTCTGTAAACTTACTTTTAATTTTTTTCTATAAAATAACTTTTAATTTTTTTCTATAAAATAACTTTTGCACAATCTTACAAAAATCTAAATTTAAATTTCTCAGATGATTTGGTTGCCCTTATCATAATCAAATAACTAAAGTATAAACCGCATTCTAACCTTCACCTCTTGTATTCAGATGTTTGTTCTGTATAAGCCTTGAATATTTAGTATTTGCATTTATGCTCAAAGCTTACTTACAATACACTGAGAGAATTATTCACATGATATTAAGGATTTTTTGCATAGAAGCAGTGAAGTTTCACTTTAACTCGTCCATTAAAACTTTTCATTAAACTAATGTACATTTTCATAAATTTGTATGAAAAATTTAATTTTATTTACTAAAAGTTTTATTCAGACCATGAAGAAATTTCACTTAAAAATTAGTTTCATAAAAGTTACGAAGCATTTTATTAATTTTAAGTTTACTGAAAATTTTCATTATTTTTCTTTTACTAAAATTCTCTCTTTGTAGCATATACATAACTTTGTGTGTGTGTATGTGTGCAACGTCAATGAAGTGTTTATATATGCAGCATGTTGGGATGTATGTTTTACTATAGGAATATGCCATTTACATAATAGCTGGTATTAAATATGCTAAAATGTTTACAATTCATTTAATAAAGCACCAGATACGTCATAGTCAGGAATTTCTTATACGGGGATGACCAGAAAACTAATTTATCTTGAATATTGCACTGTTCACTTTAGTTTTACGACTTTTATCTTGTTTTTGCTATACTACCTTAATAAATTGCTATAAAAAAAAAGATTTTATTTTCTAACAAATTTTTTTATTTTCTAAATCAAAAATTCATTCATCAAAACTGGTTAAAATACTAAAGAGCCTATCTAGAGTTATAATCGGTTACTGCTCCATCTCACTTGCTTAATATTTTTGCTATTATGGCTTGCAACAATAAGTGACATTCTCTGTGTAAAACCTCAACTTTATTAAAAATTGTTTCCATTTTTTTTTTTTAACTTTATAAAATTTACAACCCAATTTTCTAAACTTTAAACAGAATAACCTAAATAATGTAATAAAAAAATATGAATTTGATTAAGACAACCAATACCAAACAAAAACTATAGATTTTTGAGTGCAGACAAAAATATGTCAAAACAGCAGAAACGAAACTTTTTTAATTAAGGTTGTCCATCATGTAAATATTAGAAAACTATATACGTTAGGGTGTCCCTTAAAACTAGATTTGTCATTACATCCCAGTTGTATTACAAATGGTTACAAATGGAAGAAAATTTTTTTTTTTTTTAAACCGTAACCAGTGTCGCAAGACGTTAGAAAATTGCAAATTTTGGAAAAATAGTGTATTATTATTAAAAACTCGCAAAGTTTTAAATTTCGAAAAAATTAACTTCTTCATTAATTTATTCATTTAATATACTCAAAATTGATCAGATGTGGAATTCTGACTTCAGCGGCTATTACTTTAGCCAGGAATCCAAAATGACTCACAAATTTAATAAAAATGCAAAAAACGTTTTTTTTAAATTAATTTTAAAGATTTTTTAAAATGCGTAATTTGCAGATGAAGATTGCTCTTTTTATAATATAATAGCTATTATTAAAGAAAAATTAAAAAAAATTGAAAAAATTATAACTCGAGTTTTTTGTATTTGGAGAAAATTTTATGAAAATACCTTATTTTGTCAAAAATTTAAGAAAATTTTAATGTTTTCATCAAAGTTTGCATACTTTTCGTAAAAATATTACTTAGATTTATTAAGACTATAATTAACCACGCCTACATCAGATTGCTTTTCACAATTTGTTAAATAAGTTTTGGGACTTTAGCACATTTAATTACTATAAACGTTTGTTATAATTTTTATTATAAATACAAATTATGTTTTTTTCGACCTTTAATTGTGCAATGTTTTTAAACAAAACAAATGTTAAAATAAAGGGCAGAAGAAACAAAAAGCGTGTATTGTATATATTAGAGTTCGTTTTCAATTTTTTTTTATTTTGATTTCTGGATATTATCACTTTTTAGAAGGTTTTTGTATTAATAAAATAATGACGTTTTTTTTTTTAATTCCAACTCCTTCCCATGCCTATAGGCGACTCAAATCGCGGATTTTGGGTCCCTTTTCCCATACAACAAAAACGGCTAAATATATGTCAAATCGTACTTCAGTATTTGAGTCTACGGGAAAACTTAGGTCCATAGGCTTTTTTTTAGTTTTTGGAATGCAACAGATTGCATACTCTAATTATGCAATCTAAAAAAATATTTTAAAAAAAAAAAATTAAAATATTTTTTTTTGTTAAATTTTTTTTTTCACAATGAAAAAATACTTACATCTAAGAAAAATGGTCCAAAAATTTTAATTTTGTAGTTCAAAAGTTATGAAAGTTTAAAAATTTAATTTTTTAGTGAATACAAAATAATTTATTGGTTTATATAATAATTTATTGGATTTGAATCGCCTATAGGCATGGGAAGGAGTTGGAATTAAAAAAATAAATACGCCATTATTTTTATTGATACAAAAACCTTCTAAAAAGTGATAATACCCAAAAATCTATTTTTCAAAATTAACTCTAGTATATATAGCAAAAGTTGGACATTGCACATAACAAACAAGTTTTCAATTTTTTGTTGACCGATTGTGATAATCTTTAATTTTGAGCTTTTATATTAGTTCTCCTTTAGTGAGAAAACTAGTTTATATGAATGTTTGATGTTTTGCTTGGGATGTCACTTCTTTTAAAACGTGTTCTGATGATGGGAACCCAGAAAATTCCCGAAATAGATCTATCAACACATCCCTGAAAATGGTCAGTTAATAAATTTGAAAATAAAAACTATATAGATTATATATTAGTACAATATCCTAATAAAGAAATATACACTCAAAAAAATAAGTTAGTAGAAAAGTCAGTAAAACATCTTGTAAATCAGGTATACTATTTTTCAGCAAATTGTTTGCTAAAATTATGTTTTAAACTAAAATTTTAGTTATACTTAGTCAGCACTGAACTGTATTGAACTTAGTCAGCACTGAACTGTATTGAACTACTACTAATATTTTACTAATGTTTTACTAATTTATTTTGATAAAAGAAATTGTGCTGATTATCACATCAACCAGATTAAAAGTTATACGCAGAATCAATTAGATGCAGTAGTGACGAGAAAAATTATACTAAATAGTACAACTCTAGTAAGACACTTAAAAAAAATCAAACATGGAAGATTTTGTATCTGTTTTTCATACATAAAACAAAATTGTGAATTGAAACAACTTTAATTTTGCGTTTTCACCGGCCTGTGAAAGTAATTGTCTATTAATTAAATAAAAGACAAAATAAAATATATAAATTTAATAAAAGATTGAACGTGTATTTGTAGTCAAATTGAGTGGTCAAGTTGATAACAAATATACAGCAGGTAGACAAACTAAAGCGAGAGACAAGACATTGAAAAAAAGGGTTGTATATGTTACGTTTTGTTATTTTTTCGTTTCGTTTCTATAGTTCTCTGCTGCATTAGCGTTCCTTTAAATGATAGCATCAATTAGACAACCAATGATGTAAGTAGTTGAAAGATAAATTATTTTAAAAAGAATCACAACAATATGTTTTATGATTTTCAGCAAAATAAATTAACTAAAGTAAAAATTTTCTAAAATTTTTTGAGTTTTTTTTCAGTCTACTAATATTTAGCAAAAAATTTATTAATGTTTAGCAAGGGTTTTTTAATTTCTAATCCACTAAGTTTTAGCAAAACTTTTGCTGAATCTACTATTTTCGTTGCTAAAAATCAGCTCGCTGATTTTCAGCAAAAGATTTTGCTGACTTTAGCAATTTTTTTTTTGCAAGCACCCTCCTGACTAAAATTTTGCTGACTTTACTAACTTTTTTATTTGAGTGTAGAGTATTGCCTCGAACTTGAATAATTTTTGACTATAATTATCTTTACTGTTATTTAAAAAATATTCAACTCTTAGTGACCTGGGGACAAAAAAGACCCATGGAACTTTATTTTAATTCTGACTACAAGATTGTAATTAGGCTTGTCACTCGTATTTAGACACTTGTAATTAGGCTTTGCCGATTAATCAAATAAAACGAATAATTAAAAAAATACTTCTTTTAAAATTTTGATAAAATTTATATAAAAGATGGTAATGGGAAAAATAAAATCAAAACTCTATTGAGGAAATAACTGAATTTTTAAAACTTTTATTAATCGTTTACTAAGATGTGGACTCATTAATAATGGGTAAAGATATATGATTTGACTTTGAAGCAAACAATACAAAGAAATTTCCAAATAAAGTGCTATCTTTTAAATATTGCATGACTTTTTAAGTTTAAACTATAAAAAATATAGCTATTTTTCAACAATAGCACTTTAGCATTTATACTGTGAATTCCATCTATGCAATTTCTACGGTAACTAAAATAAGTTCTTAATAGTTCGATATACTAAAACTATCGCCGAATATATATTTAACTTTTTAACGATTTTCAAAACAGTGTTTTTTTCATCACGAGATAACAATCCCAATCGGCGTGTCTTTTTTCGATACTGTAGTCTTAAATGTTGCATTTAAGAATTGGTTTTTTTTGTAGTATTCAAATTGATGCCAAACTTCATAAAATGTTGAGTCAATATGGTAAAATACATTACTTATTTATGTATTTTTAAAATTATTTTTAATATTTCATTTATTTTATGTACTTCTACACTTTTGGACAAAAAAAAAAAACCCCCCAATGGGAAATTTACAGAATAACACCTTTCATAATTTAACATTATATTCATTATATTTTAACATTATATTCATTATATTTTAACATTATATTCATTAACAAAAAATATTATAGACTTTTTGGTTAATGAATATATTGAAATTTCTGTTACGGCCTTTTGATTTTCGTTAATAGAATCGATTTTTTGGACGTAAACGTTTAAAATTTTTGCGAGAAGGTGTATTTTGGTTAACTACATCGTAGTCAATCAAAAAGTAAATTTTTAATTTTGTTGTTAGTTACGACCTTTCGGATCTTATTATATTGATTTTTTTTATAAAATTTTCAAAATAATTTACCGATTATTTTACTTACATTTATTTATTTTCATTTGTTTAAAATTTAAGCCACTGAAACGGAATTTTTTTTATTATTTTTTCGTTAAGGCTCCGTTAAGGTAGAATTAGTCTCGCCCTTCTGTACCGTAACAGAGCAGGTGTTTTATTTTTGGTTTATGGATAGTAAGTTTTTCAAAAAAGCTCGTCACATAAACCATGAACAAAGCAGCTGATTCGTTACGACACGGACCAACAAGACAAATGGAGCCTGTAGTCTTTGCATTCCGTGACGTTTCTGTATCGTCCGCTTCCGGATAGCTGCTGCTTTTGCATAATTTAATAAAATTCTAATTTTAGCTTAAACAAAATTTAAAAAAAATGTTCTTGTGTTGGTTGTTTAGTTTTTTATGTGAGAGCAATCGTCTGTTTTTAGCTGTCACTTAACGCAGTAAAGAAATTTAGTTTTGTTCAGGTTCCTTTTCTTTTCTGTTTTTGGCACGCAACGTTACACTACAGACAAACTAACCACATACGCTCATATTCATACATCAAACAGAAAACAGCTGATTCGTAACGAAACGTTTCGTACAAAAAAATTCAGTCTTTACAGTTGTTATAAATTCTTATTTTTGTTCGTTGCCTTTTTCAAAAAAGGAGCGTGATATAATAACGCAGTGAAAAATGTTAAATTAAAGTTCCAGGGTTGCCTTATAATTAAGGCAACTTTAGCACTTTTTTTAAAAAACCAGGGACCGTAATAATTATGAGTTTTATAATAAAAATTACACAATAATGATTATATTATGAGTTTTAAGGATTTTCTAAAATGGTAATGATTATTTTTGAGTAATATCAATAAAAATCAGCCATAATCATTTTTTTTGAGCAAAAAAAATACAACTCAAAAATAATCGTTTTTTATGATTTTTATTTTTTTCGCTCAAAATAAAACTCACTTTCAATTTATGACTTTTTTGTGAGGATATGCTACTATGTTGGTAAAAAAACATCACAAAATAGTCATAAATTGAAAGTGAGTTTTATTTTGAGCGAAAAAAAATAAAAATCATAAATAATGATTATTTTTGAGTGTTATTTTTTTTGCTCAAAAATAATGATTATGGCTGATTTTTTTTATTATTACTCAAAAATAATCATTACCGTCGAAGAAAACTTTAAAAATCAAAAATTAAAAATCATGACGGATATGCAAAGATTGTCAAAAGATAACAATAATGGTGAAATAAATTTTTTTTGTGTCTGTTCTATGTGATTGATTTTTTGATTTAAAAAAACGAACAATAATCATTATTTACGGTCCCTGTAAAAAACTATTAATATATGAAAAGAAAGCCGGTGTTATTAAAGTTGTATGTTAATTCCCAGGAAAAAATTACACATTCCAAGAAGAAGGTGATGCCTACACTTGCTTACATATCTCATTGCCAAATTTAGTTACTGCAATACCAAACACATTCCAACGTTCCATCAAAAAAGCAAGTAGTATTGTAATCAAGTAGTATTGTAATCAAATCAATTCTAATCAATTCTTTAAATTTAAACCAGAAAGTATGAACTCAATAACAAAGTAATTATTATTTAAAAGAAAATAATAATGTTATTAACTTATATGTATAACTTTTTGTACTCAAGAAGTAATCATATACTTTTTCTTAATAAAAGGACGTGATTGGAAGTAGTTCCTTATTTTAAAAAAAGAAGTTATACAATTTTAAAGAAAATAATACTAAAAACAGAAATTGCATGTTGCCTAAATTTTGTTAAACTGCGGTTAGGTATAAATTAGGGAAGCGCACGTGAGTAGAAAATTGTGAGTGGAAGTTGAAATTACTGACGTTATCGTGAGTGAGTGTAAAAAAAATTTCGAGGGTGATTGTGCATGAGTCATATTTTTGTTTTTCAATTTTGAATTGTTCTTTTTTTTTTGAAAAATTTATATTTTCGTGGTTTATAGCTCCAAAATTATGACAAACCCATTATCACAACAATTAGATGTTTCACTTTTTAGGATTTTATTCCCGTATGAGTTTTGATCGTTATATTTGAGTGACCTAGGAGAATCACGTGTGAGTAAAAGTTGAATTAACTTATGGAGCTACTTCTTTTTTTTAAATGTAAGTACTTCTTATTTTTTCTAGGGAACTATTTATTATTTTTTTTTTGTGTAAGTACTTCTTAGTTTTACAATGGAACTATTTCTTTATTAAAAAATGTATGTAGTTCTTAAAAATATAAAGTAAATGGTTCTTCGGTAAAAAAAATAATCAATTCTAAAGAATCAATTATTTTAGTCTCACGCCCTGTTAAAAGAATCGAGTAGGTAATCTAGTAAGGAATGCGTTCTGCCCAAAATTCTTGATTACAAACCCGCTTACCTATTTGGAAATTTTTTGCTGGGTTTGTTTAAGGACATATACGAAAATTTTTTAAATGAGAAAAATTTCTTGTGCAATATATAACTTTTATATAAAATTAACAAATCCGATCACAAAAATTCCGATTTCATAAGAAACTTTAATATTTTGAAAATTTTTCTTTTTTAATGTGAAATATTGACTATTTTCTTTCAATAAACAACAACATTTTAAAAATTCATTCGCCAGTGTTGCCACCTTACAATTTTCAAAAATTGTCTAAAAACATCAATATTTTTTTAAAAATACTCAAAAAAAAAAAAAACTGGAAAATCAAATTGTGTATCGCCGTTTCATAGATATTTGCTTTAACAATAAATAAAAATTATAGTTTAAAAAAAACGCTAACCAGTTAAGTACATACAAAGAAGTAGAAGCTTGAATTTAAATTGCGAATATCAATGATTGAAAGAGCAATAAGTGTTCAGAAACTCCAGAAAAAGCTTATTACATTTATTCAAAAAATTACGACTGAATCGATGAGTGGTATAAAATGGGGATAAAAAAAAATACTGTTTTTCGGCAGTAATAAAAAGTTTGTGGTCAGCTTATGAATTTTTATCTTTTTAATGTAAGTACTTTTAAAGTGAAGCGCATTTTAAGTATTCAAAAACTTTTGAAAAAAAATTATTAAAATTTATTTTGAGAGAATAAAATGAACTTAAATTGGTTTAAACAAACAAAATTATATATATATAAATTTTGAAGGAAACTAACTGCACTACACCACTTTTTGGTTTATGAATAAATTGAAATTGCTGTTACGGCCTGTTGGAATTTAGGTGAGGATATACTTGTTCTAGTGGCAACTTGTTATTATTTGTCAGTTATGTAAGCAATATAAAGAAATAAGTAACATGAAAAATTTGATGTCATTTATTTTTAAATTTAATTTTTAGTTAATTTAAACTAAAAACTATTTTCAGATTATTATTTATTTTGAATCCCTTTTCACCTTATAATAAATTGTTTACTGATTCGCCATTCAAAGTTTTGGTCCACTCTAATATACGTTATACAAAAAGTATACGAAATTTGTAAACTTTTTTTTGTTGTCAAACCTAATAGCGTTTTATAAGAACATTTTATTAAACTTTGAGAGTTTGTTAAAAAAAAAAAAAAAAAAAAAACACGTGTACCTTGCTACTTTTGATTTTAAAACTTTTATAAAAATAGTTATTAGTTAAAAATGTTTTATTTTTGATTTTAATTAGTTCAATTCTTCCAAATTTTGTTTTTTACTTCTTATTGGGTAAATGAAACAATACGGGTAAAGCGTTGATCTTTTTCCTTCAAAATTTGGGTAAAAATATTCTACCCTTCTACATTGGTTCTCTGAAGATTTTCTGTAACGCGAAATGAAACATATAAGGACCTGTCAGTAGATAAAGTCTGCTTTAAGTTAGCGGACAGAAAACTTTTTTAATTAATAAATAAACATTGTATGGTTTTTTGTTTAACAAACAACAAATTATCTTGAACTTGAATAATCTTGCTCCTATCATTATTTAAAACTCTTATATGAAGCTTTCCCAGCTAACTATTGAAACATTTGTTCTAGGAACACTATACGTATACGTAATATTATTTATATAATTGTTCTCTTTTAGTCAACGTACAATGCTGCTGGAACAAATATTTTAAGTTTTACTAAATATTTCCTTTAATTTCGATATTTGTTCTAAACGAAGCAGAGAATGCTGAAACTTATTGAATCGATAGAAAAACGTTTAAAATTAGTTTAGAATCAAATAAACACTGTTAGCAAATTTTAAATAATTTAAATTTTCACAACTAGTTTGGAATTAAGAAAAAAAAAAATAAATAAAAATTCAAAATATTTTATTTTTTTCAAATTTTCTATAAAAAACTTTGTTAACGTGGTGCAATTTTAAGGACTTACAGATTACGTTAAATTATTATAAATAATACACTAAAATCTGACTAAATTGGTCAACATATAACCACGCCTACATTCTCGCACTATTTAGAAAAATAAAAAAAAGTTGTTCCGGTTTTTATTTGTATCATATACACACAGAGAATAAATTGGTTGGAATTCCATTGTAACCAACAAACTTTAATCATTATTCAATAATTTTAATTTTTAGTACTGAAAATTCATTCTCAGAATAATTAAACAATATTGTAAACAGAAAATATATAAAATTAACCAAAACACAGTCACATCATTCAAACTATTGTGTTTTGTGTTTTTTTTTTTTGGTTTTACATTTAATACCAACAACCAACCACTTTTCGGAGACTTTATCCTTGAATAAAATATTTGCAGTTAAAATCGAATATTATTTTCAGTTGAAAAAAATGAATCACTCTATCTAAAATATAAGTTTTCGTACCCAATTTAAAAATAATATAAATTTTTTTAATAGCTTTGGTAACTCTAATAAAATATTGAGATTAGCAACCCCATTTCATATACAAAATGTATTTTTAGACATTCATATTTAAACGTGAAAAAAAAATATTCAAGGTAGAAATTTGAATTTGCTGATCTCAATATTTTATTAGAGTTACAAAAACTATAAAAAAATTAATATATTATTTTAAAATTATATTATTAAAAAAAATCTTATGCAGCCTCAAACGGGTGACCTTCTGCTTATCAGACAATTGCTTCTGCTCTAGCTTAAACAATTTAATGCAACAAATTGCATTAAGCAGAAGTTCAGTTCGCTGTTCGAGTTCAGTTCGCTGCATAAGATTTTTTTTAATAATATAATTCTAAAATAATACATTAATTTTTTAATACTTTTAGTAACTCTAATAAAATATTGAGATCAGCAACCAAACTTCTGTTGTACATACAAATCTATTTTTAGACATGCATATTTAAATTTGAAACAAAAAACCATTCAAGGTTGAAATTGGAAAATTCAATTTTTAATTGGGCTTAGGCTAGAGGTAATGTAATTGCATGACAAGCAGGAGGTCGCCGGTTCGACTCCAGTTCGCAGATAAGAATTTTGTATTAATAAAATAATTTTAAAATAATATAAAATTTGTTTAATAGTTTTCGTAACTCTAATAAAGTGTTGAGATTAGTAACCGAATTTCTATTGTACGTACAAATCTATTTTTAGACAAATGAACAGTTCATGCGAATAAGGACAAATATACCACTTTTTCGCAAACACGATTTTTTGCATAAAAGCATTTTATTAGCAGAGCCCTACAATCCTATGCAGAAATTTTGGGGAAATTTTGACTTTTAAGGCTAACAAAATTACTTTGAAAGTGCAATAATTCGCATATTTTTATATTTTGTTTAAATTGGGAGTGAACTAACGCACAATTTTGATTAAATACAACATAAAAACATACAAAATTTTTACTTTCGGTAACAATGTGTTAAAAGAACATTACGAGGAACAAACCACACTTATTATATTGGCAAAAAATTTTACCGTTCTTGAGTTATAAGACTTTAAAGTGTGGAAAGCAAAAAGGGCGAAAATATTATATAAAAATTATTTAGCTGCGAGTTTAAAATTGATATTAGCTTAAATTTGAAATTGTACTTAATTGTCCTTAAAGTGTTACAAACAAATACCAACCATAGTTCGTCAAGTTTTGCAAGTCTCGTGAAAATGTAGTCCAAATCTGCTGCAAAATAACACATTTTTATTCATATTTCAATACATTTTTTGGATATTTGCTCTTTTTTCCATTTAAGCAAAAATTGAAGTCCAATTTTTGGCAAGTTCTCTTTCGAATACCTTACTAAAATTTTGTATATAGGTAGATGTGACTTAAATGTTTAAGCTAATACCAAAAAGTTGACAAAAATATTATTTTTTAACCGTTTCCTGCGTTTTTATTGTCCCCTGTAAAATTCTACAAATGGTCTATTCGTCTTTATGCGCATGAACTGTGCAAATGTTAAAATTTGAAACTAGAAAATATTCAAAGTTTAAATTTAGAAAAGCCATATTTAAATTGGGTTTAGGCTAAAGGCAAAGTAATTGCCTGACAAACGGAAGATCGTCGGTTCAAGCCCAATATAATTTTTTTTATTAATATAATAAATTTTGTTGAATGAATATGGATCTATTTATAGAATATTATAGTCCTTAAACATCAAATATTCAATTGTTACAATAAAAAACTCAAAATTTTGTAAATAAATGTCGGTTGTTACAATAGTATTTAAATTTAATAATAGTGATAGTACGTAGAACCACAAAAATTCGGTTGGCAAAAAAAATTCGGTTGCAACTACAAAACAGTTTTCTGTATGTACTATTAGTTTGACATTGATATGATTTATTTTTTTTCTTAGCAATGCCGTTAGCTTGGAAAGCCTTATATAGATCGATAAAAAAAAAAACTTGCATATTAATAAATAACTTGCTAATATTTTATTAGTTTTGCGTAAAACTGTGATTTTTTTAATATTCGCACCAAGATTTCCAAAAACTTGCGAGACCCAGCAAAATTAAAACCAAATTTTAAGATTTTTAAAATCCGTTTTAGATTTACCTAAATTGACATGACACAAAAAGATGTTTTTTAGTTTCTTTTAATTTTTTTCAATTTGCTGTACAATATGTTTTCTTAACTAATCGGTTATTGTATGTTTTTCTGGGTGTAAAAAATTGTCGATTTATTTTTCGAAAATTTCCCTATGATTTCCGTATTCTATTTGTTATTCCATGAAAATTTGCCGAAGGAACCATACCTCTATCGTTAAAATCGAGTCCCCTACCTTTTGTTGGTAGATTTTTTCCCAAATTGACGTTCGTATGAAATATTACCTACACGTTCACATCCATAACTAAAAAACTTAATCGCCAGTAGGCGCGTTGGAAAGGTGAGCTCATTTTGATCAATTTACAAAAAAAAATCTCCAACATTGGTCCAACGGTTCAAAAGTTACGGGCATTTTTGTCCAAATTTTGGAGCATTTTTTCATTTTTTTCATGATTTTGTCCAAGAATATTACTTTCATGGCCATTTTTTTGTCTCAATTTTTTTGACTTACGAAGTTTACGAACCTTACGTTACGACTGGACTGATTTCCACTACCGGAAAGTTGAGCTCAAAAATTGCTGATTGTGAAAATCTTCTGGTAAGTAATTTTTATAGCTGATTCTTTACCATTTTTCATTCTATTTTTTAGATTTTATGTCTTCTTTTCAGGTGGTAACCAATTTTGAGGAAATCGCTTTGGAAAATATGCCTCCTGGTGATTTAAATCCAGAAGAATTATCTACTGATTCGAGGTACTTGATGTTAATGGCCAATGCAATTTCTAATGGTGTGGTTCCTGCGGACTTGTCTCACATAAAACCAGGGCCGATTGCACATTCTCGTTGGCAGACCAAAGCCAATAGATTATTACGGTTTTATGTGACAACTAATAATCCAACTGAAAATTTAAAAATTCTGGCTAACTATATAATAAAAGTATACACGCCAATGTATTTCAATGTTAAGTATTATAGCTCTGCCGCATACGGTAGTACATTACTTTTTAAATTTATTACTTGGACACGATTTTACCACCGAATTTACTTGGAGTTGTAAATACAGTAATTCAAGATAATCCATATTTTGCACACTCAGAATATATCTTGCTATCTATGTTGTTTGATGATAGAATGGAAAAACGAAACATTGCTATAAAGAAGATTTTACATTACCGAAGAGATATTGTCGACCCAACGGAACTTAGAGTTTATAAAAAATCTCTTATACACTTTAATTGTACGGAATATACAAATATGATTGATTTAAATGACGATACCATTTTATTCGAACCACCGTTTACGCAAAGTTATTCGTATGAACATTTGGAGGGATATTTAAAGTACGAAGTGACACCGTTCGATGATCCACAAATTCCTTTACACATTCAAGGAACGGAAAGACATGTCCAATTGCTGGCTGCCACTGCTAAAACGAGTTGCAGGAAAGAATGTAGAAGGCGCTATGGCGACGACATTAGAAAGCCGTACGAAAACACCCAGACTTGAAAGCAAACAAGACTTTCAGAAAAAATAATGTTTTTTTTCACATTTGTCTTTTACTACACTCAAATTGAATATTTTTTTTTGATAATAGGTTGATAGATACTTTATTATCTCTTAATTTGAATTTTTGAAGAAAAAAAAAATAAAAAGGGAAAAAAAATCAAATAGTTGGTTTATGTGTTATTTTGTTTTAGCAATATCGCATGAATTAATCAACCGAATTCGATAAATTTGAGTTTAAACTCTTCGTTTTGAATTGTAAATTGAATTAAATAATGGATTGAGCCAAAAAAAATGGCCATGAAAGTAATATTCTTGGACAAAATCATGAAAAAAAATGGAAAAAATGCTCCAAAATTTGGACAAAAATGCCCGTAACTTTTGAACCGTTGGACCAATGTTGAAGATTTTTTTTGTAAATTTATCAAATGAGCTCACCTTTCCAACGCGATTAAACCCGATCGATAGTTTTTGAGTTATGGATGTGAACGTGTAGGTAATATTTCATACGAACGTCAATTTGGGAAAAAATCTACCAACAAAAAGTAGGGGACTCGATTTTAACGATAGAGGTATTGTTCCTTCGGCAAATTTTCATGGAATAACCCATAGAATACGAAAATCATAGGGAAATTGGTGAATTTTTTCACTCCCTACATATCGACCCGCCCTAATATATATGTATCTAAAAGTGAATTCAGTATTTTAAGAAACTTAACGATTGTTAATAAAATATAAATAAAGCAAAAAAAGTTTAAAACATTAACAAAAAGTAAATACCGCTACAAATGTAGTTAAAAACAAATGAAATTTCACTTGAAAAAAAGAACAAATTACATTTCATTACATTTATAGTATTAAATGTGCTAAAGTCCCAAAACTTATTTAACAAATTGTGAAAAGCAATCTGATGTAGGCGTGTCCCTATCCGGATTTCATTCCTGCCTAAGGAAATCTTCAGGGGACTTTGTTATTAGAATTTCTAGAGATATTTGTTATGTTAAATCACAAACTCAATGAGAATTTCTTGTCCTCGTCTAGGAGCGAGATTCAAAATTTAAAATATCAAAGAAAAAACAAAAACAACAACAAAAAAATTGTCACAATTGGCTTTGTCATCTTCCAAATACTACTCTGGTTTTTTGACAGACCTAGTAATGTAGTGACGATTATTCAGTATTTGGAAGATGACAAAGCCAATTGTGACAATTTTTTGTTGTTGTTTTGTTTTTTCTTTGATATTTTAAATTTTGAATCTCGCTCCTAGACGAGGACAAGAAATTCTCATTGAGTTTGTGATTTAACATAACAAATATCTCTAGTAATTCTAATAACAAAGTCCCCTGAAGATTTCCTTAGGCAGGAATGAAATCCGGATAGGGACATGCCTACATCAGATTGCTTTTCACAATTTGTTAAATAAGTTTTGGGACTTTAGCACATTTAATACTATAAATGCAATTAATGTTTATCCCGATGAAAATAAATTTAAATAACATTTCATTAAATTCAACTAACATTGTCATTTGTTTTTAACTGTTCAAAAAAATTAACCACTAAAGTAAAATATTGACTAAAGTTTATTTGTTTTATTTTTTTTTTAATAAAAACAAAAAAAAAACTGTAAAAATAAATATAAATTCAGAGTACAGTAATCTGATGTGGTTTGTTTTTTTAAATGACCAACATATGTAGTCAAAACTGAAATTTCTTCTACAAATTATTGCTTTTTCACTTAAAAATAAATATACTGTATTTTTAAACTCAAACAACTACAAATATTATAGCAGAAGTTCACTAAGTATATTAAATGTATACTCTAAATAAATATAAATCATACGCACTGTGTAACTTTGATAGATGGATTTAAAAAAAAAAATAGAACTCATTGAAAAAATTAGAACTCATTGAATGTAAATATTTTTAAATTAAATTACAATTTTAAAATTTCGGATAAAAAAATTAATGTTAAAACATTTTACTTTCTGATCATAGTATGCATTTGTAAAAAAAATAAACTCTGTGAGAAAAACATCATAAAAGTAGACAACAAAAAACAAAAGACAAACCTAACCCAAAAATAAAAAGAATATTAAACCTTCGAATGAAGCCTTAAGCCAAAAAAAACCAAAAATGTTGAACATGATTAGAATATATGGGCCAATTAAGAGACAACAACACTCTACTATAAACACTGATTGTATATGTTTACCATACATTTACATATACATAAACATGTGTGTATGAATATTAGTTAGTGCAAAGAAAAACAAACTAAAAAAAATTGTTTTTAGTAAACTTAATGCAAGAAAAAGTTTTTACAAAAAACTGTAAATTAATGAAGGAGATAACAAAACAAAAAATGGGCATTAAAAGGATAACTAAAGAATAAACACACACATACATAAGAAACAACAATTGGCCAAGAACGACTAAATAATATGCTAAACAATATACAATTTTGAAATAAACTTAAAGTAATGGGATTAAACTTTCGGTAGGAAAAATTTTATGGGCATTTTTATAAAATTAATTGTTTTCAACTTCTTAATGTTCCCTTGTATTGTGTACAGCATTCACTCATTGAACGAAGACCAAAAGATTAGGCATTTTTTGACCTCATGTCTTGCGATTTTCTTTATATTAAAAACATACATTTTCTATGGGACCCATAACACATCTCCATATACACACTCACATAATAAATTCGGTTGTGTCAACCGATTTTTATCCAATAGAATTGATTCGGTTGCTTCAACCTCGTAAGTTCGGTTGTCTCAACCTAATTCAGTTGTCACAACCGAATTCGGTTGCCACTACCCCCAATTCGGTAGCACCACTCAAATTCGATTGTTACAACCGAACTTACAAGGTTGCAGCAACCAAATCAATTCGGTTTAATTAAATCTTTCGATTTTTATGAGAGTGCAGGTTTTAATTTAAAAAAAAAAAATCAGAAGATCCAAAAAGTACCTAACTTTGAAGAGCCATATACTCGAAAGTTGTTATCGGATTTCGCTCATTCGAAAAATGTTCGTTTTTACGATTGTTCTCTTGCACGCGAATGTAATAAAGGGTCTAATGGTAACACTTAGCTCATGTCTGATTTGACAGATAATTAGTTTTATCCTTCCGCTGAACGAATATGGTCCGTATGTTCGTTATCTTGTGAAAAAATTTAAAGAAACTGGCATCCTCATCGAGAAATCAAAGCGTGAAAAGCCAAAAACAGTGCGTACACCCGAGAATATTGCTGCTGTGGCAGAAAGTGTGCGTGAAGAGCCATCAACATCAATTCACCGTCGTTCTCAACATTTAAACATTTCGGAGACATCATTGAGACGAATTTTGCATAAAGACCTTGGTATGACGCCATACAAAGGCTAATTGGTTCAGGAGTTCAAAAAAAAAAGTTATTTGGCGGACCCTTTAAAAAAAGGCATGAAAAATATTAATTAAATTAAATTTAAAAAATTTTTTATGTAATTTTTAGATGCATTTTCAAAAATTTTTAAACATGAATTAATCGAAAATTTAAATTATTTTATAAAATTAAATTTCGCTTTTTCTGTGATGTGAATATCATTAAGTTTTCTCGATTTTTTTAAAAAAATCTTAAGTTTTATACTGTTTAAAAACCTGTTCAAAATACACTAAAAGTTCTATAATTGTCAACTTCTTTAAATGTAGCTAAGCTTTAATTGTCGACCCCCCTTTGAAGGTCTGAAAAATTGACTCATATCGTACCTTAAGTGTCACCTATCCTTAAAAGTTTTAAAAAATAAAATAAATTTAATAATTGTATAAGAGTATTTTTAAAAAAGTGAAACAAAAACAAAATAAATGAAAAAAAAATTGATTCCTGGTATGCTTTAAGAGTCTGAAAATTCCATAAAGGTCTCGGTTTTTATAAAATTTAATCAGGTAGGTGACACTTATAGAATTTTAAGTGTATAAAAAATTACAATTTATACAAACAATTGAATTTTTTGTATAAAAATAGTGGACAACGTTTTTTTTTTTAAAAATCGAGCAAATTATATATTATTAGTCGCAAAAAAAACGAACTTCAACTGTATAAAAAAAAAAAATTTAAGTTATTGCTTTATCCATATTAAAACAATATTTTAAATGTAAAAACAATTTCGAAAATGCTAAAAATTTCATTTGCATAAGAACTGCATTTTTTTAATTACGTATTTTTTTATTGCAAAAGTGTTGGAAAGGATAATCATATAAATCTAATGCTTTTGAATAAGAGAAATCCGATAAAAATTTTCGAATATACGAGGGCGGATCAATAAGTCCGTGACTTTTTGAATAAAACAAAGTTTTTTTTTTGCAAAAAAAAAAATATTTTTAATATAATCTCCTAGTAAAACGTTTCTCCAATTTTTGAATCCCTTCCAAAAAATAGGATTTTTAGATGTCCTTGAAATAGGCATTTCTTGGCCATATGAGGTCGTTTTTTTTAAGTCTTCGTTAAATCGGTCCAATAAGTTGGCATAATATTTGCCGTTTATTGTTTTTTTAAAGGTAATCGATGTGGATTATCCCGCGTGCATCCCAAAAAACTTTCGCCATCACCTTATTGGCCACGATTACGTTTATGGTCAATTGAGAGCAAACGCGGCACCCATTTTGTAAACAGCTTTCTTAAACCCAACTGATCATTTAAAATTAAAACCACACTGCCATATGAAATGCCTCACGCACTTTTACTCTTCGATCGGCCAACACAGTATCGTGAATTTTTTCGACATTTTCAGGTTTATTGACCTCAATTGGCCGTCCAGAACGTTCAGCGTCATTTGTACTTATTCGACCGCAATGAAAGTCAGTAAACCACTTTTGCTACCATTGAAATCGATAGTGCAGAGTCCCCATAGTATTTATCAAGCTTTTCCTTGGTTTGATTGACGGGTTTTTTCGCAAAAAATAATGTTTAATGAGCACTCTAAATTCTCTTTTTTCCATTTTTAAAAAAATCCACTAGGTTGTATGTTGTGAACAGCTTTTAAACGCAAAGTAAATGACGGAACTTGCCCAAAATCAGACAGTAGTCTATTAACAGGTGGTATTTGATGGGAGCAGTGTTGCATTTCATATCACTACGAGTTAATTTCGAAAATTCACTGAATTATTGATCCTCGTAGAGCTTTTAAAATTACATACGCCCTCATAGAGCTGTTAAAATTACATACTTTTCCGATTTTGGGAATTGTTTTGGAAAATTTTTTTTTTTAATTTTATAAAACTAAATATGGGGATGTGTTTTGGACTACATCTACCCAATGGAGGTGTGTATAAAAAACTAATCAAATCCATTTATGTACTTAGAATATTATGTAGGGAAACACCCCTGCAAATATAGCCAGCTAAAACTGTTTTGCCAAGAATGATAATTGAGCATTTCCATAGATGAATTTAACATTGGCTTGTGAAAGGAAGGAACTATTCTTATAATGTTGTAAAACAACTTTCTAGGAATATTTTTTGCCTAAACAACCTCTAAAATAGTTGTTTAGGCAGAAAACTTCCAAAAAAAATTATATTTGGAAGGCTTCCTTCCTATGACAAGCCAATAAAATTCATAAATTAGTCGATGAAAATGCGAAATTAGAAGAGAAAAAATTTTTGCTGGGTAGTTAAAAACAAATGAAAATTCACTTGAAAAAAGACGACTTACATTTCATTGAATTAAACTAAAATTTTCCTTTGATCTTTATTGTTCATAAAATTAATCACAAAAGCAGTTAAAAAAGAAAACACAACTGCATACAATAAATGTAATTTCATTGTACAGTAATTTTATGAGGTCTATGTTTTTGAAGTGAAATACAAATGTTGCCAAAAATTAAATTTTGTCTACATATGACGGTTTTTTAACTTTCAAATAAAGATTCTGTATTACTACTCAAACCACTACAATTATTTACAGTAGTATTTTACAATTATTAACACTTGGGGCTGATGTATCATCGATCTCATGATAGTTTTATCTATGTAATATTTAATTTTTCTTTTAAAGATTCCATAGAAGCACTTTTTATTACTGAAAAATTCTGTGAACACTTAAGCTTAACGCAATTAAGAAATAGTTACATTGTAATTAAATTCCCCTTAGAATCCATTTTAGCTCCTTTATTATTATAAATTGTATGTTCTATCATCATTCAAAGTTAAAGAATTTTAATTATAATAATATGTCCCATTTTCGCACCACTAGTTAGTTAAAAAATTTCGATAAGCCTTTACCTAAATCAAATTCTTGCTCTGTATTTAAATGTATCTATCTTTGAAATCAAATTCCAAAAGTCTGTGGAATGAAGTAGCTGGCTAAACTAGGTTAAATAAATATCACGAACATATACAAGCTATCACAAAAATATAAATTCTTATTGCTAAGCATGCTTCAAGGTTATATGCTTTCAATGATTTTGTAACTTTTAAAAAGTTTTTTTTTTGCAGAAATATATTTCATTTCTTGGCCAATATTTTATAAATGTACATATTAGGGCAATTCTTATTTTGAAATATCGGATTTTATATACCGCCGGTCAGATTCTTGTTTCCCAGCAAAACCACACATTACCAAATCATGGGTAAAGTCATGTATCGACATAGGGCTCCACTCATTACATTACACCTTAATTCACTGATGAATTTTACAGGCGATGAGCCTAAAAGTAGTGGGTGGACTCATTACCTTGTAGGGGATAAAGTAACTGGTTACTTACATATATGGTTACTTGTTTTAAAAAAGTAATGTGTCTATAAATAGATTTTTATAAAAAAAAAATTTATAAAAAAAAATTATTACAAATATTTTTTTTAATTAAATATATAACGTGGTCACGCTGAGATTCGAACTTGGGGTATGTGGTTGTTAGCAATTAGTTATGCGAGAACTCCACCAACTGAGCTATCGATACATATAACATTTGGTTGATTAAAACGTTATTGAAATTTTGTGCTTCTTGTTTTCGTTCGTGATATCAAAAATATATGTAAACCTTACCCTCATGCTTACAAAAAATCACAAATTAATGTGTCTATAAATAGATTTCCAAAAAGCTATTTTAATAATTACTTTACGTACTATGTACTATGCAATTGATGATCGGTAAGTCATTATTTTATGTTTTGAAGTAATGTAAAACGTAATTAGAAGGTTATCCATGAGTGTTCAATTATCTGGAACTCATTACTTTATGTTTCGAAATAATGCTGAAGGCAAGGAGTATTCATTACAAAGTAATGGTACATAATCCATTACTTTGTAATGAATACTCCATAATAATGATAAATAAAATGATAAATGATAAATAATGATAAAGGTAAGGAGTACACATTACAAGGTAGTGCATTACTTTATCGCACCCATTAGCAAAGTTTTCCTGGGTTCTTTATATAAAAAAATAAATAAATCAAATTTGGAGCGAATGCGATTATTTTAAGTGGACGTTGAGGGAAACAACTTCAAATATTCAATGATTAAATATGGGCAAAAAATCTAATTTTTATACATTTGTCACTTTTTAATAGCAGTTTTTTGATAATTTTGTTTTTTTGATAACTTTTCTTTACACTATTCAATATTATGTAGGGTAGAGTTAGGTAAAGTGGGTCATTCTAATTTTGATCATATTTGTATAGCCCCTCTCAAGTGCTATTTATTTTGTTATCAAGTTTTTCATTAGGAATTTTGATTTATTTTGTGCTTTTATATTGCTTTTTGAAAACAAGTGCCATTGGGGTAATTTGAAACACATTATATGGGGTAACGTATGGCAAGTAATTTAAGCAATATTAAAATGTTTTTATGTAACTAGAGTGAAAGAAAGTTGTGAGTTGCCATCAATTCTTATTTGTTCCCACAACTAACTGCCTGACCGGTGATTTTTATTTTACAATCTGCACCACACTGCGGAATAGGGTATATTGGGTTTGTGCTGTTGGCTAACCTGCAGGCATACCAATCTACGTAAAATCACTTTCTAAGTCCATTTATTATGCTTTCATATCAACTGGTTTGGATTTTTGTAACAAATATAAAAGTCCCACCTGACCCGATCTAAATTGATAAATTGTAGAGTTGTGTAGTTCGTGAACGACTTAGTTCAATTGAACTAGTCTTTTCTTTGAATTAGTGAGCTGGATCACAATCATCAGCTCTTTTAGGTCTTTCGCTCTTTTCGTTCTTTTTGTCTTTTGAGTAATATTTCTTTTTTTTATGTTGCTTTTGAGTTTTTTTAATGTTGCCAGCTCAATTTTTTTTTTTTAATAATTTAAAATTTTTATAATTACGTACCATTTTATGATTTAACAATCATTTTAAATATATTTTAAAGTGTTGAATTATTCTCCGATAGTAAATTTAATAGAAAGTTACACATTTTGTTTACACATTTTGTTTCGCACCAGCTGATTCAATTCACTTCAAATAGTTCGTGTCGCACAGCCCAATTTAGGATAAAGAGCTGTTGAACTAGAAGAGCGAACTAGTTCATTTAAAGGAGTTGAACTGTAAAGAGCGATCTTAAAAAAGACCTAAGATACCCAAGCCTAATAAATTGCAAATAAACTTATGTTTTTTTTTTATTTCTAGTGGGTACAGCGGCAGTTTTTTTCCAAACACATTTCGCTTTATGACAACTAAAGCGCTGTATCAATTCCAGCAAAACGTACATCGATTAAAAGATTTTAATGAGCTTAATACTAAAATCGAAAAGTCATACAAAAATTTTAAGGACTTGAAATTTTATGGAGCAAACAAAACTTTCATAACCTCAACAATCATTCTTATATAACATTTTTAATTTTGCGAATTTAAAAGTAATTAATATGATTTCCTGCAAATAAGTAACCCTAAACCCAATTGAATATTATAAAAACGGCACAAAAAAATGTATGTTTTCCACAATAATCGCTGTTTTGCTTTAAGCTCAAAAACTTGTTTAAGTATATTTTTATATTTTCTGGTGGTGTAATATATATTTTTAAATGTGATAAATTCAATGAGATCTATAAGCTGATGTAAATTTAATTAAGTCCTAGCAAAAACAGTAATTTTAAACGTTTTAATTTGCTTTAAATTAAAAACCGCCATAATATTTGCTTCGTTAAAATAAATGATTAACGCGGATGGATTTAGCATGCTCAACCCTTTGACGACCGAACTTAAGATTTTTTTGACGAAACTACTTGAAGACTGGGCATAAAGCTTAAAATTAAAAAAAAAAAAACGTAAAAAAATTGTAAAAAAAAACAAACATTTAAAATTTCTATTGTGCGTAGACCTTGTAAGGCTCTGGGAATATCGATAAAAATAATTTTTGTTAAAATCGTCTTGCAAGCTTTCCTGAAATAGCAAAAAGTAAAAATGGGACATATATCAACCATTAGTCGACAAAGTGTTAAACATGGGAGCCAAAACAAATTTTTGAAAATATTTTAACACAAAGTAACGAAAATTTTTGAAATTCCCCATATATAAAAATTAGGATATCCAAATTATCATCGAACTGCTGAAAAGCACCAAGCACTTCAATCGTTAGACTGCTTAAAACCATTGAAAATTTAAACGATTTAGTTGGGAACGATTTATTTGGGAATGTTTCACTCAAAATTACGGCCGCAAAACTTCCGTCAAATCCACATGTTCTCAAAAAGCAATATAACAGCATGTAAATATCTCTCTCCCCACCTTTCACCTTTCTACTATCCCGTTTTCAAAGGTAGCAACTCATTAATTAATAGAAAGTATTTCCTCTTTAAAAAAAAAAAAATTATTAAAATTTGCAAATAAAAAACTTTAAATAACATTTTAAAGGTGTTTTCTTTTCCTTAACATTTAAAAACATGGTTAAAAATCGGGATGTCCCATTTTACCCCAGTCTACCCTACTATTAAATAATGTAATCAGAAGAAAATTAAAATAATGTAAACAGAAGAAAAAGAAAGTAATGAAAGAAACTGCGATTAAAAAGATACAAATGTGTAAAAATAGATGTTTTGAACATATTTAACCATTGAATATTTAAAGTCGTTTCCGGGTCCACTAAGAGATATCGGATCCACTCCAAATTTTACTTATTTAATTTTTTAATAAAAATTAACAAAAATCTGACCGGCGAACTGGTATAAAAACACTTTAAAATTAGGCCATACTAATAAGAACACCTCTAGTACATATTTCATTATGCATATAATACAAAAAAAAATGTGAATAAGAAATAGCTTAGACCTTATTCATTTGCATTTAAATATACTTTTTTTATTAAAACCAGTCAACCATTACTGAATATTAAACCAAATCAAGAGAAAAAATATTAGAAATGAAAATAATAATGAGAAATAAATATTTTTCGTTTCGAAGTAATTTATTGCCTCAACTAACACATCGCACACCTAGTACAAAAGTGACTCAACTAAAAATTTTTCATTTTTCAGAAATCGGCAAAAAATATTTGAAACTTTATACCAATTGAAACATAAAGAAAGACATAACTGTATTTTAGCAACAGTTAATAACAACAAAATACACTGATATTTTTTTTTATAGATAAACAAGTATATTGTGCATAGTTTAAGCATATAAAACCGAAAAATTAAAATTTTGAGTTGAGTCACTTTTGAACTGGGTGTGCAATGTGATACATAAGCTATATAAGTAAGGAATTATTTCAAGAAATAGGATTAGAATTATTCCAGAGGATTAGTCCAAAAACTGTACATGACAAATAATCGCCATTGCCTACATCTACCGGTTTATAGCACAGACTCAAATTTAAAGGGAATAATCGCTAATGCGAGCTGCACAGTGAAGAAAAGCATTTGCATATAAATATGTAAGTGGATATATAAAGATTTTTCAAAAATCTTCAATTTAATAATAAATAAAACTGAATATATTTTGCAATAATTTCTTTAATTTTGAACTATAAATGGAAAATCTTTTTGCTAAATTTCAGTGTAATTAAAGTGATTACCTCGTACTTATTAATGCTCAGATAAGATAAGAATTCTCAAAATGTTGGCTGAGTTAGACTCAACATTTTTCATTCTTAAGGGTCTATTACTTGCAGATTCCCAGCAAAACCACACATTACCAAATAATGGGTAAAGTAATGTATCAACATAGGGCTTCACTCATTACAATACGCATTAATTCACTGATGAATTTTACAGGTGATAAGCCTAAAAGTAAAGTGGACGCATTACCTAATAGGAGGTTAAGTAACTGGTTAGTTATATAGTTACCATGTTCGAAAAAGTAATGGGTATATAAAAAGATTTTCATAAAATCAAAATTAACTAAATAACGTGGTCTCGCTGGGATTCGAACTTGGGGTGTTTTGGTTGTTAGGCGGGAACTCTAGCCACTGAGCTATCCAGTGTTAATAGATAAATACAACATATAAATAAAAACTATGTAGGTAATATCAATATTTTTAATGAACATGAAAATTATTCAAGTTCGCTGCCATACTCTATATTTCTTTATTAGGATATTGTCCTAACAAATAATCTATAGAGTTTCTGTTTTCAAATTTATTAATTGACCCTTTCAGGAATGTGTTGATAGATCTATTTCGGGAATTTTCTAGGTTCCCACCATCAGAACGCGTTTTGAAAGAGGTAACAATCCCATGCAAAACATCAAGCATTCATATCAACTAGTTTTTTTTAACAAAAACTCTATAGATTATTTGTTAGGAAAATATCCTAATAAAAAAATATGGAGTATTTCCTCGAACTTGAATAATTTGCATTTTCATTGCATAATTAAAGGTCGAAAAACCATAATTTTTATTTTTAATAAAATCAATTAATATTTTTATATTTAACTTAAATAAAAATTGGACTAATTATGTAATTGATGATCGGTAAGTCATTATTTTATGTTTCGAAATAATACACAAGCTAATGATGTATCATTACAAGGTAATCCATGAGTGCCCAATTATTGGTAATTGATTACTTCATGTTTCGAAATAATGCAGAAGGTGAGGAGTGTCAATTACAAAGTGATATATTATGTAACCCATTACCGGTAATCCATTACTTATTGTTGGAAAGTAATTATAGAGGTAAGGAGTACACATTACAAGGTAATGCATTACTTTATCGCACCCACTACCAAAATTTTGCTGGGTTACAACTTAGGATTCCAGATCGCATAATATAAACTCATTACTCTCAAAGGACTTCACAATATGTGTACTGATGCAGTGCCACCAATACCTAGAAAGTTATATGGTGTTAATGTTTTGAAACCAAATTATTTCGATTTTTACTTTTTTGCCTTTTTTTCTGCAAATGTGCAGATTTCTTAGAGAATGTTTACAAAAAACGTTAAAATTGTGCAGAGTTTGATGTATGTCGCGACGACGATGTGCCATAAATATCCACGAAGAGCTCCACAAAAACGAAAAAATTAACGTGATTTTTTTTTTAAGCACATCTTCGCATGGCTTTGCCTGAATTTTATTGTCAGGCGGTCCGAGTATGAAGTGATTTAAATATTTTACAATTTTACACACATACACAAGCCAGCTCTTAAATCATATTTGTTTGTTTATAAGAGGTTTTCCATAATTTTTGAAAAAAATTAATTTTTTAATTTCCATTTTTAAACAGAATAGGGTATTTCTATTAATTTTCAATATGTTTGCATTTGTGTCGATTCCTTTTACCATCGAATTTAAAACCGCTTAAGATTTTTTGACGAAACTTCATTTAGACTTGGCCATATGACTAAAAACGAATTGTGTGCTGCTTTTGAACTTAAGCTGAATAATTAATGCGCACTCGCTCCTTCATAGGTTAAGCTTTTATATAAATAAATAATTAATTTTTGTATTTTGCTTTCAGTTATGCCTAATTTAAAACTAACAACAATTTTTATATAAGCTTAAAACTGAATTTTTACCGTTATAAAAACTACACAGAAAAAAAATTACAAAAATCTGTTTGTAATATTAAACAAGTGACATCGCAGCAAAAAAATCACCTTGATTTTTGAATGCTTCCAAAATAGCGCTTCACCGCCTTGCATAGTATAAAGCAATTAGGGAAGGCATTCTGTAGAACTTCCCAAAATGCCCTCTTTGAAGCAGTGAAAAATGCTTTCAATGAAGCAATAAAGAATGCATACCATGAAGCATTAATGTTTTTTTTTTTTTTTTTTTTATTAAAAAGAGAGGCAACACTCAGGAAATACTTCCTATATTTAGTGTGTTGTCAACATACAGAAAAAATCACTTCTTATTGCCTAAGAAGGCATGAATTTATTGCTTCTAAGAGCACATGAAAGAAGCGCTTTTCACCTGCTTAAAAGAGACATACCAAGTGGGACATCGCGATCAAAAATAATGAATTCGTTATTTGCTTTGGAATTGCATTGTAATTAAATAATGCCTTCCAAAAGCGCTTCTGGGTAAGCACTTTTTTTGCTGGGATAGAACATTATTTTTTTTAATTACCAAAAAATATGACTTTACTGACATATCATTTTGAGTGTAACAAAACGAAGTGACAATCATTGTTCACAATTTGTTCATAATACAGAAGATGTAATAAATATGAGTAACATAAATAACAAGTTCAGTTTTTATTTCTTCATTTCAAACATAAATAGTATCGAACAAAACACGTACCCATATTTGTAGGGGTATAACTTTAAGCTTTTTATTGTTATATTTATTGAAAATTTATCAATAGTTTTTAAGTCATCCCTATCTTTTTATTAAAGCTAAATTTAATCTCTTATCTATCTATCTTATAAATATATAAAACAGGATGTGTGTATGTATGTAACGTATGGACTCCAAAACGGCTGGGCCGATTTTGATGAACATTTCAGGGAATCTTCAGAATATTCAGGCGGGTGACACTGTGGAGTCTGATTTTTTATTTTCGGTCTGTGGGCGGAGGGGCGTGGCAAAATCCAATTTTCATATTGTACCACCAATGATATATACATATATTTATTTTGTTTTCTTTTTTTATTTATTTATTTTATTTTTTTTGAAAGCCGTTGTCATGTTTTTCAAAACGAGATATCAAACTCTTCAATCGGTTATGTAGTTCCGAAGTTATTACCAAAAACCAATGTTAATCTTCAAGCTTGTTACACGAACACAACAGCCTCATCCGTCTATTCAAAACAGCCCTAGACCAGATGCCAACAGATGATTATACGGTTGTGATAGGAACTGACAAGACACCGGCTGGTGAGCATGAGCGGCGCTTCAATGCACCGGTGATAGGTGACGTCACAGTTGTTATGGCAGTTGTTTTCATCTATTCATTTTATATACTTCAGCAAATAAAGGCGATAGAAGGACAAAGAGGTGTTGCGCTTCCCATGAAATTACAAATTTTAAAATGATTTACTAATGTGAATTTATTTTTTTAATTATTTGTTTGCGTAAAAAAAATGTCTTGACTTAAAGAATTAATTACAATTAAAATTTGAAGGCACAGCTAGTTTTATTAAAAAATTAAAATTGAAAAGTTTACAAAATACTGCAACTCTGTTATTTATATTGTTTTCTCTGGGAATTTTTCGAACGAAATGGAACAAGTTTTTTATTACACTGTCAGAATTGCCAACATAAAAAAAATATGTGCATATTAATTATAGTATTAATTGCACACTGTCTAAGAAGACGATGAATAAAATTCAAAAATCCCCAATAAAATATACAAAAATTTGCTCCCTGGCAACTCTTCCCCAACTACGTGAATAGCCAAACTACCGTATGTACAAAAAATACATCATAGTTGCGCCAACTCACAAAATGTGGGAAATAGTGGAAATTAGATTACATATGATTTTCTAACAATTGTGAATTGTTGTGGTGTTTGTCTTAGCTATCTTCTGCAATTACAATTAAATGTAAAATCGACCCCGTGTAATTGAAACTGGTTTTAAGCCCACAGCAAAAATCGACCTACTTTAGTTCAATTGGTTAGAGCCTCTGTCTAAAGTGTAGTGCGAAGTGCATGTGGCAAAGAAAGCAGGTTCAAGCCACGGCCAGGATTGCATTTAATAAATAAACATTTCATATAGATGCAATCAAACAATAAAAACCATAACAAATAATTACAGTATTGTCAAAAAGGATTACTGATGAAGGTTGTGTTACCAGAAACTGCGCAGTCTAATTCAATAAAAAATTTACAATGTAGTTATGATTTTTAGAAAAGTATGCTTAATCTTCTCTACCACGCCTATCTCAAAAAATCGAAAAACATTAACGTTTTAATGTTTTACTGTTGTGCCAGATTTTTTCTGCTTAATCGCAAAATTTTTAAATTACGACCTGATCATTATCAGTACAGTATATTTAAATTTTCGGCAAAAAAAAAAAAAAATAGTTATAACCCTATTATTCATGCATGCGTGGCTTCAAATAAATATTAATTCACAAAAACTAATAAAAACGAAATTTTCTATTTTTTTATGATTTTTATATGCATTTGCCCTATTTTTTTAGTATATGGCCCACACGTTGCTTCATTCAATAAAGCTTTGATTGTTTTTTTAAGGATTTTTTGTTTAGATTATATTTGTTATTTTGTAAAACATCTGCAAAATGTTAATATACTTGAATTTTGAACAAAAGTTGTGTTTTATGTTCTTTTTTTTTTGTTATACTTTTGTTACTACTTCATTTCAGTTGGGAATAGAGTTGAAAACCAAAAGATATTAAAATTTTACTCAAAATATTTGTAATTAATTTCTGCTGTTGACAATTCCAAAATACAATAAAAAACAATTGAAGAATAAGCCGGCATTTAAAATTACTAACAATATTTATTACTATTATTTATTAGAGTTCGCTTCGAAAATTTGATTTTGGGATATCATCCACTTTTTTACGATATTTGCATCATTAAAAAATAGCTAACCTATTTTTTTTTTTTTTTCAAATGCTTCCATATGCGCCTGGTGGCCAAAACCAAATGAGATATGAAATTTAAACTTGACATTCCATTTTATGCCAAAAATTTTTACCAAAAAAAAAAAAACTTTCTTTACAGTTTTTGAAGTGCAATTTTAAAGTTGAAAAAAAATACCGACTACTCTATTGCCGAAATATAATTTTTTTCTTTAGTTAGTCTCTTTACAGGAAGAAAAAAACATTTTTATTGAAAAATTTTACGGACACAAGGGATAGACCAGACTGCAGCAGTTTCGTCCCCCTCCTGGTACTCGTCAGTGGTTAATTTATGTGTCAATTGAACAAAGTATTTTATATTGTTAATTTGCTCTTTATGAAAAACATTTTATTTTTGGTGTCGTACTGGTATTTGAACTCACTGCCTTAGCATCAAGCTATGCATCGTAATCTCACCTCTTAACGAGTTGAGCCACGGTCGACACAGCGATGACTGCGGCTAAAGTGGAGTTTTGTCACACTACGTACACACAAGTATTGTTTTGATCAGAAGAGACAGAATTAACTAATACCAATGCACAATTCATTTCTCAGCTTGAATGCTTCTTCTTCTTAATCCTATCTCTTTTTCACAAGTAATTATCACGTTTTTTGATGCGCTTTATTCACATACAATAGTTGGATACCAAGTGTAGGGTTAGAGATTGAGTCGCCGTTAAGCAAATTTCTTCAAATTTCATGTTAGAAAGTGTTTTGCAAACCGTCAGATAATGACAATCGTAATTAATTTATAATTAATTACTGTAGAATATTACTTTAGTTAGTCTCTTTATAGGAAGAAGAAGAAGAAAACATTTTTATTGAAAAAGTTTACGGACACAAGGGATACACCAGACTGCCGCAGTCTGGGGGGTTTTTAATCAAAATACGTATGTTTAAGCAACTAAAAATATATATTTTTTGATAACTAGACTTGACGTCGATTTTAAATACAGTTTCTATGGTAACAATCCATAATGATCAAAATCGTTAGAGAAACAAAAAATTTACAACAACTTGAAGATTATATTAGATCCGACTTGTTATGTGATGCATATTTTCGACGATATGCTTCAAGGCGCTTCTTCGTCTTATGTAAGGATCCTGTTGTAAGCATTCATAAAT